>JABFPN010000894.1:0-36440 GCA_022817305.1 Leptoteleia sp. ZL-2020
GTACCATAACAACTTGTACAATACTGATAATCTCTTTTAAAATGTATTTTAAATATCACAAGAATTGTAATTTGTCCCCATTTTTACATTTAGTATAATAATTTTTATCCCAACTTTTTTCTCAGTGTAGGCTGGATTGGAACTGCCTCTAATGAATATTATGTCAGCGTTATTATACAGTACAGTAATTGTTCACGGAACTTTGTTCAATGTAAATATTATTAAGTTAATAAATATTATTAATCCATAATAGAGAATGAAAGTCTGTTATTATATTTAATTAATTGCATGCAATTTGAAATAATTTAATGGAATAAGCGACGAGCTTTTCCCGGCTAGATATTCGCGAAAATGCGCGGGTCTTTCGTAGATCGCTTTCTCGCTTGGTAGAAGCATCATTAGCCTCAGGACGAGGGTTCTCGACGTCCACCGATGTAGTGCGAACATTTTCTTCGTTTTGAATGATCAGAACACTTGGTTACTGAGTGGACGCGAGAAGTCTGAAGGAGAGCACAAGTGTGTAAAAGCGTACGAAAGATATTCGTAAGCAATATCTGCGAGCTGGAAGCCTCGCAAAGTGTACTCGTGATGACGTGTGCAAGTCATTCGTAACCGTATCGTGAGAAATACAAACATAAAGAGCTCCAAGTATCGACTTGCGAGGCAAGAAATGTCTAACATCACTCACGACCACCGCCCTCTGCCACCTCTAAGTGTTCTTCTTTCTTTCGCTTTATTTGCATACTATTTCGAACGGACAATTTACTATGATACACATTAGAGTGATTGTGAAAAGTTTTGTTGTTGAATTAATAGATTTTTGTAGACTTACCCGGTGTATTCTTTTGCGTAAACAATATTTGCCAAAGGGAAACGGTTGTGAGGTCATTTATAAGACGTTTTTTTTTTCATCCTTATTGTTCCATCTGTAAACAGAAATATTTGAAACTTATTTTATTTTAAAATAATTCGTATTTAAGTAGAGTTCAATTGACGATGAAAATATAAAAACAGAAAATACTGGAATCTCTAAAAATATGCACGCAAATTTGAATTTTCTAATTATTTTGAATTAATAAATAATTTATTATATTAACATATCTGAATTTTGAAAATAATACGACGTATAAAACTTTAATAATAATAAATACAAACTGAGTATTAATATTTATAATGTTTATCGAAATCAAGTTGAAAATATTGATTTAATTGGTTATAAATATAAAGGTTATTTTTTTACTGGTACCTATTTCACTCGTGTCCTTCTACATTTAATTTGTATTGATTATTAAAGTTTTTTTCTCTCGAATATCTCTAAATGAAATAAATAATATTTATCTATCGCTTCCTCAATGAGTTATTTTAACGCGCACTTGACAAATAAATAACCAAATCAAAGCTCAAAATTAATAGCTCTATTAAAATGTAAAACGTCATTAATTTAATTTGAAATATATTTATAATTCACGTATCATTTTCAATGATACACTAAATTAACTCAACATAAAATTTTAACTGCTTTTAAAATATAATTTCTTAGGCAGCCCGCTGACATCCGCTAACAAGTGTTAATGAATAATTCTAATACCTTCGCCTTTATTTGACCATAACAAATATATAACTTATTTAAATATGTTTTGACACATAGAGAAGAAAGAATTTAACATTCAAATTTACTTAAAAATAAATGTGCACTCATTTATGTTTAAAATTTGATTTTTACACTTTTAATTAGTGCACCTTAAGTAATCTAATTTTATGTTACAATAAATTGTTAATACATAATGTATTACATAAGAATTATGGAAAAATAACTATAAAAGCACTAAAATGTGGTAATATATATTTAAAGGTGGTAAATTTCAAATTAAATATTCTACACTGTACGATAATTTATTCTCTTTTAATTTTTAGTACCAAATTGTATAGATAGACCATTTTAAAAAAAAATCTTCACAAATTTATTCTTATAATGACTTTAAATTTAATACAGATGTGTTTTTGTACATTAATTTCAGATGTTATGAATATTTATTTTGAATTTTCCATTCAATAAAGTAATTATCTTTTCTGAAAACTCAAAAAAATGAATATTTATTAAGAAACAAATTTTTTTACTTTCTACTCCTAAAATCAAGACGTTTTCCAAACTATATTATCAAATTATAAATACTACCTGATTTCGTCGAAGATACATTTAAAAATGGAATATTTAAATTCAAAATGATTATCACACGGTGTACATTTCTGTAATAAAGGAAAAAGCAGTAAATTAAAATTACTGCTTAAAATCGTGTAGCATAATTTCAAAAAGTGTTTATATTCATGCTGTCGGAAAATCACAAAAATCGGAAAGCGGAATCGTGTTGATTTTTTTATGAGATAAAATAGAACGCGGTAAATCATTGAAACCCTTCATAAATTACAAGTTCAATCTTATTTCTTTTTTTGAATGGCTCAAAATGTTACCGGCTTTTCTTCACTTTTCATCGCTTCTGTAATGTAAAATAGCGATCCGGAGAAACATTAAAAAAATTTTTATATCCCCGAAAAAAATGCTCTGAAAGCATTTAAAACGAATTAATTAAGTAATCTTCCAACAGTTCGGAAGATACGTGGTTATTTCACATTTGAAATTATATATAATTCAAATGTTGAGGTATACTTCGTCGTATTATGACGATTATAATAATAAATATACAACTATCCTCCTGAATTTGTTTCAATAATAGTAATAGGTAATGATGCAAAAAGAGATCTGTTGAAGCAATTCGAAGAATCTCTGTAGCGTGTTACGAATCCTGCCAATCACTTGAGTGTAATCGATATCAAGCCCGGAGGTGGGCATCGATCGATACGATCAGCCCCGCCCCGGGCGTGTCGTCGACCTGCACAATTTATAATGTTAATATCTTTGAGCGAAGAAGCCTAATGAACGATGAAACGTGCTGTACAACAAACCCTGAATTTTGAACTTTCGTTCGAATCCAATTACATTCCGATTATATTGCTCAACAATTGTTTTTAAAGTTACAACAGTAAAAAGCAAAATAATCAATTGATTACGAAATAATTTAAAGTAGACTAACATTTATAGCGATTCAATTTTATACCTTAACAAATCCAATTTCTGACTTTAAAATTGTTGCATTTATTAAGAACCAATGCATTTCTGCCCGGAAAATAACGCCCTTGGTACGTAAAATACCATTTACGTTGTATATAAAATGTATCTTCTATACACGCGACTTAACAATGTTCGTGGAAATGATAATTAAAATTGCAATCATGTCTGGACCAATTGAAATAGGTACGCAAGAAAAAAATATTTTTACGTGGTGAAAAAAGAGAGAAAGAAGAAGTTGCATGTGTGTTTGTGTGAACACGGGTACGTCGTCGTAACTCCATAGCATTGTAAATCAAGGTGGATGCTTCGTACACCCATAGAAACTGTTATATTCGGTCATAACAACGAACCCACCGCAATGAAGACTCGGCTATATTTTAATAGGAACAATAAATTACTTATGCAAAGGGAATTGCATCTCGGAGATAGACGGCGATGAAATTCTCACGCGGTGAGCGTCATCATCTAAAAGAAAGGACAATACGAATTTTGAAAGCACAATGTAATCGCCACAATTCCTATCGAATTGCGATATTACGCTACATGGGACTGTAATGTCATGTCTAATTTCATCAAATTTATAAATTAATATAAATTTACTCCTACACTGATATTGAATGTATTACACATATGACAAATTTTTATTTATTTGTATTAGATGTAATTTTAACTTGAATAAATATATTTAATTAGAGTAAATAAAATTTATTATATATATTTTCTAATAATATTGAGATAAGTTTAATAACTTACATTAGCTCAATAAAAATTCAATTTTTATAATTGTTATTTATAACACCAAGAAAAAAATAATGTGACATGTACATGACCCATCATTTTTCTACAAGGGATGATATAGACAACTTTTATGATGTCAAATTCAAAAATTTAAAATAAACGTGAATCTATTCACAAATTTGTGATACAATTTACATTGTTACTATTTTCCACACTCGTTTTCCCACATTGTCGCTCTTAATTCTTAAAACTTCAACTGTCGGTTAAGGACAAGAGGAACTCATCTACGATAACACAACTATCGAAACATATTTTTTCTCCATATAACGATTAGACCTAAAATATTACTTTTCTCAATAGAATTATTGTATATTTTATCGAAAGTGTTCGTCTATGTTTTTTTTTTCTTCATTATACTTTTGAATTTTAAATAAGAATATTGAAAAAACAGCTTCGTCATTGTGGCATTACTGATTTTTAGTGAATCCAGGTCGCTCCACTGTCATACAAAGCATATTAAATCATATCATATCTTTTCACGTGGTAGACCTTTTTATGATGAAGTGGTATTTTGACTGCTTTGTTGCTAACAACACGTTCCAGCAATACGTTATTGTGTTATTAATGAATTTAATTCTTAATAAATCTTCTTAAGTACAATTATTTACAAATATTCACTTATTGATTAATCGATTATCGTCTGTGGATAATAATGAAACACGATACCTCTGACTCGTAACATTCTTATGAATGACAAGAAATTATTTTCAATACATATACTTCGAAAGATATACTCAAATGTTATTATGTACCTCTTCTTTTCTCTTGACTGTTATTTCGTGCATTTTCACGATATTATTATTAATTAAATTTATCATATCCAAAAGGAAAGACATTTTTTACATATATTAAATAAGTTCCAATTAATAATTTTTCCATCTGATGAATTATAGAAAAAAGAGTGCGTTATTTGCAACCCATCAGCACTGTAAAAAATACCAAGTTGAATCGAGTTGAATCAGCTCATCTGCCAAGTTCAATTTGTCCAATCTTATACAGAATATAGAATTTGACATAAATCATTTTATTAGTACAAATAAAATATTTTTTACTTCAATTAATTCTATATATGTATACAGAAAAGTATTTTAATTAATACTTTTATAGAAAAATGTTCTCATAAACTTGCCATCGCTGGGGTTTGAACTCAGTGGGTACACTGAGCAAAAAGTAGTTATGATTTCAACTATATTATCTACCTACGTTAACCACACAATATAGTTACTATAACCCAATTTCATAATCTTCATATTATACTATATTTTTACCCGACTGTAACACTGAGTATTAAGAACCCATTAACTTATCATCTTACTGCCTTTGCACGTACGTTCCGAATCCGTTCATTCAATAAGAACAATACGATGAGAAACGGTTAAGTTCGATCCAAATAACCCGAGCGATATCATTAGAAGTCGAGGGGCCGCGGCAACATTTGTGATTGCGAGGCGATGTATTTCATTGGAGCGTGCATTTGCGAAGCCACACGAGCGACATCGCCGACAGAAGCAACAAGTTCATTGGTAGTCCTCGTGATCTCGCTGAAATCCACCGGAAACCCTAGCCCACGTTTCGTTCGTCTCACTCTGCCGAGTCCTTTCTTCATTTCTCTTAATGTATCCTCCGTTCCCCTTTACCTCGAACGAACAGAAGAAACAGCAGCAGTGAGCGCACGAGCTTGCGCAAGCTCGCCCACGTTGAGTCCCAACAAGGTGGTCCCACTTCATGAGATGTTCGGATCTCTTTCTCTCCTTCTTCTTACTTCATCTTTCGCGAGAGTTCCGGACACTTTTATGCTCCTGGCGAACGACGACACCGTGCACCTTCCACGTTAGCGTGGGCGATGCATGGGAACCTGTCCATGGGGCGGTCACGTTGTCCGCGTTGTCCGCGTTGTCCCGCGCGCTTCCTTCTCCCTCTCGCTCACTTCCACTGGCCACGCTCCTTTTATCTTACGGATCATTTCGTTGCCCCCCCCCCCCACACCTCTTCTTTCCTTGTTCCCGCGTCGTCCCTTACCCTCCTCTTACCCCTTTTTTCCGCGCGTCCACGCGTTTCCGATGTTTTCGGAAGAGGAGCGACGATGTACGAGCGATGTTACTACTGCTTTGAAGGCGCGTCAAGACAATTTGCGACGCTTTTTACTGCTCGTATATTAGCCGAGCCGCGCCGCTGTCCAGTCAACTATGTTCCCAAACCAAATTACTCCTGCGCTACCTATTATGCCTACTTCCCGTTACGTGCACTTTGGTCTCTCCTTTATTTCTGCCCTCGTAATAACAAATTATGCGCAGCTCGTATCAAAAGTCCCCGGGGTATTGTTGCTTTAACTTACATCGACAGTCCCTCTCCCCCCACCCCTAGTTCTACAGTCAACTGTCCATTCTAGAAACTTCAAAAATAACCGATTTTCTACATTCGCATCTGGTGTAAGGTTTTGCTCTGTTTTTTGGATAAAATTAATCGAATCGACTTGTTTATGATGAAAGAAAAGTGTAATATTCTACTGTTTGTTTGATTATTATAATTACCGGTTTATTAAAACTTTGCCATTAACTATAGAGAAGTTAAGATTTTCTTTTCCACTTTTTTTATATTCATTGATCTTGTCTGAATTTTTTAATAATACTCGATTGAATTATAATGAACATGTTGAATTATCAATTCTTTAACCACGCTGTACATTTTGTCATTATTTTTGTATCATGCATGCAAAGTAAGTATACAATGTTTGCACCTTAACGTCGTTGAAGAATTGTTAAAAGAAAAACATCTTCCTCGTGTCAATGATTGTTGGTGCGCAGCTCGGCGTACTCGAAGAAATCAATGCGATTGCATCAGATGCATTTGCATCATAGCGTTTTATTCGCGTGCAAAATACCGTTAACTATTTTGAAAACGGTAGTTAATACGTACAAGAAAAAAAGAAAGTACGTTATTGGGTTATTGAGTGGACATTTTTATGCCGAGAAAAAAAATGGTTAAGTTAATTAGGTCTATACGGTTAATTACCATGATAACCATAAAATTATTAGTTAAATGTTTTGAAGACTATATTATCTACCTTCGTTAGCCATACAATATAGTTACTATAACCGAAATTCATAGTTTTCATAACTATATTAAAGTAGTTATGATATCCATGGTGTATTATTTATTTTACTATATTTACTATATTAATACAGTTATTAAGAAAACAGTTAAATTCGTGTTGGTTATTTTAACTAACACATATTCTTCTCAATGTAATATTGATTTGAAAAGAAGAAAAAAACTGCACATTGATGACACTTTGTAAGTTATGAAAAAGATTCTTTCCTGGGTCTCGCGTAAAACGGATGAAAAGTATCAGAATTTATTTTCATCATGACTTGAATTACATCCAATATATTTCATCCAGTAAAGCTGTTTGTAAATAAGTGATAATCTTGTATTAGATCAGTGCAGTCGAAAAAAAGGTATGAAAGAATGATACAATTGGACGATAAAAAAAAAATATATATATATTTTTTATAATAAAAACCTGAATTGAAATGTAATATTTTGGCATGAAAAAGGCACAAGGAAAGCAGATGTCATAACAGTTCTGTCAGTGTGATGCAAACAATGTAATCTATAATATCGAACCTACAAACATTTCGTGGTTCGTACCTATTGGATTTGATCTGGGTGTACCACAATGCAATCCCATATCTTATGAAAAATCGTGTAGCCGATTTTATCCGGGGATGCGTTCCTCCATATGCCGATGCGATTTTATCTTAATTGCGAGATGCGGGATTTTGCGGCAACAGTTTCCAAACTGCCACACAGCTGTAGCGTGTGTTCGATCATTAAAAATTTTTATTGAGTCGACAGTATACAGATACGAATCATCATAATGCAACTTTTTTGCTATTAGAGTAAATCGAGGGAAATAATTTTATTTTATTAATGTTTAACATTATTGCATTAACATTCACACTTAGGTGATATTTAAATAGTTTATAGCCCGTGCTTTGAATTAATATTTCATGGTTATATTATTTATATTTTATTGCAAAATCATGTTTCACCTCGAGTCTTCGCAGACACGTTATTTAATAAATCGCCTTAATCACCGTTCTTTTTTTAATAAATTAAATTACTGTTGTAGCAGATAATATAAAGAAATATTATGGTTATAAAAAAGGTCAGATAAGTCCAAACTTTTACAATTTATGAAAAAAATACTGTCAATATAAAAATATTAAATATAAAAATCGTAAAAACTACTTTTATCATTTGATTATAAAAAAAAAACTCAAACTGATTAAGTGGTTAACTTAAATTCGCGTATAATATGTAGCAAATGGTGGAGGGTATAATATAAATATAACGTTTCTGTTCGAGACACATGAACATAAAGTTCAGACCCATTTACTGGCGTGATATGTTGTTAAGCCACGGAAAAAGTAAGCCGAAGGTAATAAATACATCGCTCTTATTGATATTCTCTAGTCGCTAATAACTTATTCCATGCTCGACTTCTTGTCGAGTTCTTTAGTTCTGGAGACGAACGACTCGAGGACCGAATGTTTTCTGGCGCGCTCTCAGTATACTACCTGTGTGGTCTTCGCGTCAAAATGTGTCAAAACTCAAGTTCCACGTCTTACAAAAAGTGGCCTTTCGACAGCCTAGAAAATAAACTGACTTATTTAATGGATATTCTTCGGAGGGATTTATTGACTGCAATATGAATTTTAGAAGAAGTATTTTTCGTATCCGAACAACTTGAGGCAATTAATGAAGATCGCATGATACAAGAAGTTTTATTCCCATTATCAACCTCGGTATAATTTCTTTTTCCAAACTTCAAACTTCTTCGTTCATAATTTTAATTTAATTACGATAAACGAATTATCAATCGGATGATTTCAATTTTTAATTCTTAAACAAACAATTTATGTACATTTACTTAATGTTTTCTTGTAATATCAGGTCGTAAAGTTTGCAAAGCGAGTATTGGAACAACAAGAGTGAGGGGAAAAATAATAAAAGTAAAGGGAGGTACTAAGTAGAGCTGCTGCCTAAGTCTCGGTCGCTTTTATTGCAACGCCCACATAACAACTTTGTCTACGTAATAATGATAACGAGAGAAGGTCACTTTAGCACCTAACAATAAAAGACATCCTCTTAAGCTTTACAGTTTTCTTCCTTGATATTCAGTACCCGGCAGTACGAATAAATATCACTTGGCAATGTTGATTCAAATCATAGTTATTTACTCGAAGAGTTGAAAGTACGCGATACTTTGATCACGATTATTATTTTATATATTTTCTGATATTTAATTAATATTTTTGAGACAATGCATTTGATGAGAGATACTAAAACGTTAAGTTCCCTTAAGGGGAGGTTTTCGTTCAGCATACCAAAAGGTAGCTCAGCATCTGATCTTTTTCTTTCATCAAAAGAAAAAGTAACTGGATTGTCTATTACTTTGACCATAAAAGCATATGTTTTTATTTTATTTAACTTAATATTCCTCTTCTATTTTTCATAAATCTAAATTAAAATTAGTACAATGTTAAAAAAAAGATGTTAAAGTTTCCCTTTTTCTTCATCTTCTTTAATATTAGTTAAAAATTTTAAATGAGATTTTTTTATATATTCAAAAATTATTGATCTTTGTTCAACTGCTGCTTGAATTATTATCAAACATAGCATTAAGATTAACATACATATTTTAGCACTGATTATATCTTAATTTGACACAGAAATATGTAAATTTGGCATCAACATTTTTCCCATGTTTTAACACAATAATCTTTAAGATTAAATTACTTAGACGTTAGAATTCCCATCTCGAAGATGCATCATATTTTTTTGTTAATTTTAATCTAACTTAACGCAGCAAAAATTTATATATTATAATTATAAATAAAAATTGAAATTGAATTATGTCTATGAAAAGAGAGAAAAAGGCTGATTGCAAATCGTAATTGTATTTAGCAACGAAACATTTCATGGTGGTAACAATCGGTATATTTAGCGAATGATAAATTGCGCTGATAAGCCATGGTTGCTTTTAATTGCACAAGAATTATATTTTCATTGCGCGTAATTCACCGACGAGTACTACATATATTGGTATCTCTCGAAGCAATTTATTCACTTAATAATAATAGCCATAATGGTGACGAATCGGCGTAAGATGATACGCAGCAACCGTGCGCACTTTTTTTATCGAATCTTGTTTCTCGTATTTTTTTTTTCTTTTTCTTTCCTTTTTTTATTATTATTTGTTAACCGAACGGCCGTCTCGTCACTTGGAGGATCTTCCACTAGTTTCAGAGACACGGACGTGCTTCTCGATTAGCGATAACTTATGTATGCAGACAATCTCGCAGCGTTTGCGCAATTATTGGAACACCTCGGTGTTCGTAATAAATGGCTGAATGTGCCCTGAAAGGTGTTGGTTCAAGATCATCCGGTGATACAAGAGCCGAGGCTTCGTTATGTGAAAAGCCGGGGGAGAGGTGAGGAAACGAGACTCGTATCGCTGTTTCATCACTTCTTCATGAGATATCTCCTTACTCGCGTACCGTACGCGTGAATGCATTTATGTAACTTCTAACTCGAAACGTCAGACGTTCCTACGTGTATTGTATAGGATTCTTCTTTCATTAAACATTCTTGTTTCATTTGGGCTCGTATTTATCCGCGCTCGTCCGTAACGCTCACATTTTATGCGCGCTTCTTGATTTAAGACCCGGTGTCGAAATTGATCGTTATTTGCGAATCAAAATGTTTAACGTCCGAGGAGTAACATTTCGGACGAACCGTACACCCCTCGAATTGGCGATTTTCGAGATATCGAGTATCTCATTGTCGATCATTTCCGTCTCGATATTTTATCCCGGGTATAATCGAAATGCATCGGGAATGCCGAAATGCGATTTATTTTTGCGACTCCTCAATGGCATTTGTAAAGCGTGAAGTTGGAAAATGAACGCGAATGATCTTTGTTGAACTGTCCCGTGGGTTGTTTGACCGTACGGCGGTTCAATGGTCAGAAATAAATGTGTCTTCGGAACAATTATCGATATAAAAGGAACAATGATAGTGTTTGGCGCAGCAATTTCTGACAAACGCGAAATTTACCTGGGATCTTGCCCGGGTATTGTTGGAGCGGTCATGGCGGTCAACGGGGTCGCATTGTTCGGCATCGCGGTGAGAATGCGTGTTTTGGTTTGACTGCCAATGGCTCCTGCTGACACCTTCGAGTGGCTGCGTCGTTCGCTTCTCTTTTTTCCGATCCTCCTTTAATTCTTTAGATCAGTTGATCATTCGAACACAATTCCTGCGAGTCAGCGCACGAGACGTAGATCGATAAATTATTGTGCTCTTCATAAAAAAGTTATCATTTCTCTAACACCCAACATCAAATCTGTACCATTCTTCATCCTTTTAACTTTGAAATATGATATGAAACTAATTAGAAAACGAAGAAAAAATTCTGTATAAACGTGAATTTTGTAGAAACAATTTTTCGTCACCGGTGGCGTAAAATGGCGCTTTACGCCCAGTATCGTGCCAGATTTTCATTTGAATCTTTTTTTCTTTGGTACATATATAACTATGCTATACTAAGTCCTAATAAAATACAATTAATAATGGTCAAGTGGAAAATTTACTTTTTCCCTCGCTACACTCAGAAGACTGTCTCTTTAAGAGTAATAGAATATTCTTATATTAAATAGGATTTCCATTCATTATATAACGAAATTCTATTTATAAGAATAAATAATTCTTATAAAGCATATATTTATCTAAAGAATAATTCCATTTATATTAAAATGATTGTTCTTCAAGAAAAGAATAAAAATAATTTCAGTTTAAGAATATTCAATAGATGATACAAATTTAACCTAACAATTGCATGCATTAGCACTAATTTATCTTGAAATTTGAAAACACAATATAATTAATTAAACAACACTGACCGAACGTAAAAAATTTAACACGGATGGAACACTGACCGAAACAATACTGCGACGATGACAGCTGAACTAGGCTTATATATTTACAAATATACATATTATAATAAACAGAAATCTGGTTAGTATTTTCTGAGATAAGATTTATCATACAATTAATTACCTTTTAATATAAAAACTTAAATTTATTGTATACTAACTGAACATTCTTATTTTTAATTGATTTTCTATTAGTTTTAATAGGAAAATTTTCTTTGTACAGTTTTCTTAAAGTAAGTATATTTTTTTTCTGAGTTAGGTGGATACTCAAATAGAACCATAGGGAGGAAAAGTACACATTTCATCCCTCTTTTGAAATTGACTAATGAACATTATATAAAAAATCACCTTCCCTTCAAATGTATAAGTGATAAAAAATGATGTCTACGATTATAAAATATAATTTTTTGGCAGTGTATTATATATATATAATATTAGTGTCAATAACCCATTTTTACTACATACAGTCTTGCAATTTAATACTTTTCATCATTCTTATTTTACTTAGCAACTTTTGATTTCTCTGCTATTCCAAATCCGGAAGTTAATCGAGGCCTCAAAGTAACCTTTTACAAACGTACAATCGGTCACCAACAAAAGATCCGTTTAACGTGGGAGTGTGTGATTTTAACACTTGCGAGTACGTGTCGAAACAACAACCTTGCGCTCATCATCCTTGCAACCGAGTCCTTTTAGACCTCGTACTCGCGCATCCTTGTTCGTCATCGTACGTAAATTAAAAAAAAAAAAAGAGTTTGTTGCAAAGAAAAAAAAAGATTGAAAAAAAAAGAAAGGAAAAAGTCGATAAAAAAATCAACTCGACACCGATCTAACAGTGTCCTTCGCCGTGGTGAAAGAGCATCTTGTCTCGAGAAATAATTATTCTGATATAATGATCTAAGAATCTTCGTCGGCTATCTCGCGATATTTGTACGTGCACTAATAGCGGAGATTTATAGTCTGCTTCGTTTGCAAGGAAAAAGGAAAAACGTCATTTTATTATGTGAGCTACGCTTTATCGTTATTTTCACAACATAAAAATGCGTAATTGAATGGAGGATGCATGTTATTACTTCTTGATACGTTTATTTCTATTTGTGTCGCGCAAGGCGACAGTAAATATTTTATGGCCGATTTCTTGATACGCGACTACGAAATGCAACAAATAAAAGTGCTTTTATAGTTGATTCAATTGATGCTCAACTGTGTTGGAGACGCGCATGTAAATTGTCTTTTGCCGTTTGTTTGTAAAGTTAGCCGAATGCAGAATGTATGAGAACAGTATTTATATGGATGAGATTCATAGCGTAATGTATACCAATAAAAATTTAAGTATAACAAATCTTTGTTTACAAATGGCCGTTGCTCGACATGAATTGTTTTATTTATATTCGATGCTCGCGCGACGTCCTTGGAACGTTTATGGTTTGTAAATTTTTATATATCGACACTTTATATATATATATATATATATATATTTAAAATTAAGCTATAAAACATGTATAAGTGTATATAAAATAAAGTATCCCATAATTAGTGTACTTGTCTCAAATTGACAATATTAATTTTCCTAAAATTTAAAACGAGTTGACTTAATTGCTTTACCGTAAAATCTTGCAGATTTTACGTTTAAATGTACAATTAAAATTTAATCTTGTTAGAGTACAAGTGTGAAAGAAACGGTCAATCGTTTGTACTTCCATTCGTCCGGGACTTAGAAACTCGGGGGTTTTGGAATTTCTTTTTCGGAGCAGTGGAAAAAGGGTTGATTTCGAAAAACTTGGCCGATCGTGTTTTCGTACCAAATAAACCATATTTTTGGGGCCTTTTTCGACGCTGCCACGGACGGTATCATAAATTATTGACTTCTACCGAATTTGACAGGAATGCCCACAAAAGTCAAAAAGTCTAGGCAGTGTCATCACATGTCTCGAATGAACAGAATACTATAGTGCTTCAAAAATGACTTTCCCATCATTGAAGGGATTAAAGCCTCTTTTATTAATATTTATGAACCTTTTTCGTTGACTTTGTTTTCTTTTTGGTCATTAACCGTTCCGTCGGGTGAAATCTGCAGACCGGGGACCAAGTCGCGACCTATTAACTTTTTCCCAATTCGTGACTATTTTGCAAGCACCTTTAGTTATAAATACCGAGTATAGTGACGAAGCAGAATTTGAGAAACATGGGAAAAATAAAACGAAAGAATGCCCGCCCGGTTACTCGACAACGTGGAAATTTTTTCGACAATTTGTTTCGACAGTGACGGGACATCGATAATTTTTGCATTCACAAATCTTAATTGCAACAAAAGAGAAAAGGGTAATTTTAAGAACAAATTCGAGCAAATATGGAACATTGATTTCGGCTAAAAATTAACATCTGTCTCGAAATCCTGAGTTAGATATGCTGCGGCGTACAATCATTAGTACATGAGAAGAACTTGTGAAATATCGGGGATCTCGTTATGCGTAACGGGGTACAAAGGGTGGGCGCCAGTTAACGACAAAGAAAAAGACGGAGACAGGAAGAAGAAGGGTCTTTTTAATCCGACGTTGCTCATAAATTTGCAGCAACGAGTCAGTTTTCGTTCCGAATAAATCCTTAGCGCGTCTAAAACGGATTTAGCCAGGTGCTGGATCGTCCTGGCGTTGCCATCGAACATTTCGTTACATTAGAGTTGAAACTTTTCTCTTTTTCATTCGTCCATCCAAATCAAATGAAATGCTTATTACAAATGTTGGATTCACTTAACATTATTACGTATCGGTTACATGCCGAATTAATGTTCAATATAATTCATTATTTTTTTTTGCCTTTATGTTTTTTTATTGTCTATTTTAGTGAATAAAAGTTAACTGCGACAAATTTCTTAGTGTCGCGCTGTCGTTGTTATAAAATTAAATAAGAATGTGCGGACAGAAGTGCAATTTGTGATATTTTAAGGGAATGTGAAATTCTGGGGGCATCCAATCCAAAAGTATTTACAACAAACTCGAAGCAAATTTATACGTGTTTCTTTAAATATGTAAAATTTATGGGTAGCTGAGAAACTTAATGCATTTAATGATTATAAAAAAACTAAAGTCATTAGATTTTACGTACTTTTCATAATAATCTTTAATAAGTTATAACTTATTAAAAGTTATAAAGTATTAATAGTTACAACTTATTAAAAGTTATAATTTATTATATTAGTTATAGCTCTGATCGCAATTAAACAATCATTTATAAATAAATCTCAAGTCAATGCGCATATGTTTATTGGCAGTTTATTATGTAAAATTAAATTGCATATTAAAATAAAATAAAATGGTTAAATTTAGTTTGAATACGTCAATGTTAATCTAAAATTAAGAATATGCGTATTATTGTAAATGCACAGTATAGTAAAAATATTTACTTTTCTAATACGTCCATAAATCAGTATGAAAAATAGTAATCTGTGATATTTCTTTTTTCTTTTAGAGTAGAGTGTAACCTAAATATTTTCTTATAATTTAAATAATTTAAATATATATACATATGAAAATATGAAATAATTAAATTACTGAAAAGCGATGTAAATATAATTAAAGTGTGAAATTAAATTTGTTAGAAATTATGTTTTCTTTATATAATACTGCTTTAGACTATTAATAATGTTCCTCTTAAATTTTATAACACAAATATAAAAGAAAGTAATAATTAACATATTAATTACCAAACAGTTATATTAATCTGAATTATCTGAAATAAATTTTCCTGTTGTTTTAATTTAATTATTCCAGGACTATTTAAATAATTTCCACAGAACTTTTTGTTTAAAATAATTGATTGACGCGGAAACCCCTAAGTCACATAAATTGTAATGTATATTAAAAAGTACGTAATATATTATATCGCATAAAGAGTCTTATCCGAATATTATATAAATCACTTACAACCTGTTTGCTGTGGGAACCTTCATTTATTATAGTTTAATATAATGATAAAGTTACCAACAGATTTAAAAATCTTATATTGTCCAGCATCACATAAATTTTACGAATTATTTATCAGGAAAATAATTTCTTATCATTTACAGGAAGGAAATAATTTTAGTTCATTATTTACATATTATTCAAAGAAACTTTTAGATTGCATGTTAATCTACTCGCTTCAAATTTATTTTTTGTTTTAATATCCCCTAAAATGCTAATTTATATTTACAAATAATTAACAAATAATTCAGAAAAAATCCAAAGAATAATTTTTCATAGCTTTCCTTTTTAAATTAGATCTAACTTCTATTATATATAACTTCTATTATAAATAAATATAAAAAAAATTAGGCATAGGAAATCACTGAAATAAGGGAACTTTTAATTTATACATGGAATTAAAAATAAGAATGGAACATCCATCCTCATGGAATTTAAGTATAAAAAATAATATCGTTCAACTTATTGATCTGATGGATATTTGAAACCCTGTCTTTGTCTTCGAACACCAAAGTATTTGACCTCAAACCACTAAATTTATTCTACACCAAAAGTAATTTAAAATTAAGGTGTATCAAAACACACCGATAAAAAACAACCTATTAATTATAATTAACCAAATATGCCTTGTTAATAAAAAAAAAAATACAATCTGGTTAATCTGCATAAAAACTAGAATTCTGTTTAAAAATATTGGTGTATCAACCAATCATACATAATTAACATTACTTGTTTTTTTGTTCTTACTCGTCAAAGATCGCATTATAAAAATATAAGAAACTGTTCCCTCTCTTACAATTCTACTCTAAACCAATGATTTACTACATTTTTCGGCCCGTCCGTTAAATAATTTCAAGTGAAAGATATTAAACGGTAATATTGTGGAATAAAATGTGAAATGTGTCGCACATCAGCGCGACAGAAAAACGCTCGGATATCGCGTAATAAAATGCGCAGTCTCGACGCATTACTTGACTGCGATGTAACATCGTGGATATGATTGCAGTACAGATGTGCAACGCGCAGTTTCCTGGATCGTCGCCATTGGTCGCGCCGATCTTCGGCACGAATTACTCACGTATGAGGCCAAAGAGCAAACAGTTCGCCGGCAAGATGGCGCCTGTTCTAAATTCAAAACAAGACGCTGCTTAGCATATACACATCCCAGTCTCAGCCACTGCAGCACGCTATGACATTCGCAATTCAAATGCTACATTTCTATTACCATTTTAATTCAAGGGCACCTCTGTTTCTACCTGCCCTCTCCGCCGAGCAGGATCAATCGCAATATTTCCCCGAGTTTATGTCTCCATTCAGCTCTCGAGAGTGCACTCCGTCAAACATTTCTTTTTCTTTTTCTATTTCTCTTTATACACTATATTACCCGCGTAACGCATCAAACTCGGTTGACTCGCAAGTGTCAATGATAATGATAATCGTGTATTCGAATTTGATTTCTATTTCAATGCAAATTATTCGTTTCATTTTCATTCGAAATGGTTATTGCCGTTTCACACTTCAATGTCTATAATAAGAAGTTTTTAGTTTCCTTTTTTTCCATCTCCTGTTTTAATTTGCTTCCTTTCTTTCGCAGTACGTTACGAAGGATGAAAAAAATATTTATATATGTAATGGAAATAAATATACAAAGCGAAGCGTGTGTATTATTAATAGTTAGTGGGTAGAAAAAATTTTACGAAATACTATTAAGTTGTTGAAAAGGTGATAATTGAACATTATTAATAAGAATACATTTTCTCGCGCAATGTTGGTCAGGCGAGCGTACGAAGTCTAAGGTTGGAAAAGTGAAAATATTAGACAGAATGCAATTAAATGTCAATTAATTATAACGCTTTGTCCGTCTATTTATTATACACAGTCATGTTTCTCCAAAACAAGATTGTTAAGGAAGAAAAATTATACTCGTATGACCGAGATACGGAAATATTGATTATCTCGGATTGGGTAGGTGTCAAAACCAAATTACAATATGTGAATTAATGAAATTTTCGCCTGCATTATAAGAATCATTAATTTACAAATTCAACTGTAACAATACGGAACACGAAGACCATCTCGAATAACGTGTCAGGGAATCAGTGACAAATTCAAAAAAATTCCTCCTTCTCTCGGTTGCCGTGCCGTGGCCCGAAAGATGTTCGATTCCGATTCGTCAATTGGATCGAACAAAAGGAGGCCGAGCGACTTTTACGAAGCGCGGACCCACCTGCTGAGAAAAATGCTACAGACCCGGGTCGCTCTCGTTAGACATGGCAAAGGCCATTTATATCATCCATCTGATGAGAAAGGAGCAGGGAAGCCCCGTGACTTAGTTATTCTGGATACCCTACGCTGCATTGTGCCTCATCTCGGTGATATTTTATTCACTTTATGACATCATTAATCCGATCAGCGATCTGCCCACAACTTTAATCGTGACGTATCCTGGAATTTTGGTCAATCTGATTATTCCGCTACGTAAAATATGCACATTATGGGGATACAAGAATTTTATCGCGCCATCTATTAAAGTTCCGAAATCCCGTTTTGAAATATCGTCCGTATCCTTTTTACGTCGTCTTCATTTTGAATCACCGTTTGATCTCCGCATTGTAAAATTGAAATAGAAATGGAAATTTGATCAACTTGTAACCTATCCAACCCGCACCGTGTAACATCAATCAAAAGTATCACTTGTCATTCCGGGGTGTTCGTGTTATTTCGAGGTAATTATAATTATTATTGATTTAATCGCCGAAACAATTCTTGATTCTCATTTTAGCGTGGTTCCTAACGTTTATCTATTACATCCATATGTTTGACGTAAGTAGAATATATATATATATGTATAAAATTGTATCTATCCCGTGCGCCATACGTGAGAAGTTTGGGCCCTTCTGTGGTTTTGACATGGCCTAACCGATTACAGTTAACCCGAGTGGGATTATACCTGGACCAGAACAAATAATCTGATTGGGCAATGATTGGGGGTGCAACGCTGGGTACTAGTATGGTTCCAGTCGGGATACCATGTAATAAATAGGTACAATGGAATTTAAAAATAAACCATTCTAGGGCCCCGCCAAATTTTTTGTGGAATGTTAATCATATCGGAGGGCCTGGTTGGGCCCAGCCGGGATCGTATTTCAACCCGATTTCAATTTTTATTGGAGTTATACACAGTTTACAATTAAAAATGTTTTTTTCATAAACTATACAAGGATATAATATATATTGCATCGTTCAAGTTTTGTTAATACTCTGCATTACCATTTCGTTACGCCTGAACTTGGCTAATAGCGGTGTTTACCCTTCCGTAAAAAGTCCCACTTTAAAAATAATTGTTTCTTTATAAATTGAAATTTAAACCATATACCTACACCGCAAGAAATGATAATTAATGAAGATTTAATGACTCGACAACAATTTGGGTCGTGAAACACTGCGCGGAATGAAAATATTTGCGCGAAGGAAAAGAAAAAGGAAAGAAAGAAAGAAAGAAAGAAAAGACGAGCAACGAGGATGGCGGGGACGAAAAGTGGACGTTGACTTTGACGCGGTACTTCTCACGAGTTTGATATTTTTGAATCGCCCCCACGTTGCGATCGCGGAACGGTACAATTCGTACACAGATACATACCGCGGAACAAACGATCGCTACACGATCTCCCGCTGCTAGATCGCGGCATCTCCAATTCGCGGTACAGCGATCTATTGATCGTGAACAACGCGCCACGGATGAAAACACACGTGCAGAATTATATTCGACACTCGTACGTCGAGCGTAGATGCGGAACGTGAGATACGCACATCTTTTTCATATTATTATGAAATCGTTCTGACTTTTCCCACACCGTCCGATAACTTTCTTTTTTTTCTCTCCCCCCCCCCCCCCCCCTCTCCTTTTCCTTCCTTCTTTCTTTTTTTATTTTTCTTACGTGACCATAAAAACGGATTGCACTCTGCAGTTGAAAATAAGGAAACGAACGCGCAGCCGTGACAATAAAAAAAGTATGCGCGTCCACTTACTCGCCGGAGGGGCAAGGGTCCCGTTTATCACTTTCGTTGAATTATTCTAACTAAATAAGCTCGAACAACGCTCAACACATTGTCGCCACTTCCTTGAAGCATTTTCTCTTCCTCCGGCCCGATTCGCCGTCCCGCTCCCAGCCCCGGTGCCCGCAACAATCGGCGCCCGTCCTCATCCACCGTGGCCCGTATAGTTTATGGTCCTTCCTCAACGTCCGGCCGTCGTAAAGTTCTTACGCGCACCGCGGACAATAACCAACAATGATTCTCTTAATCGATTTAATTGTCGCCGGATACCCGCTCTGAATTTCGACCTGCGTTTTTTAAGTTATTGCCCGCCCGGGTCCGCTTTAACTTCACTTTTACGAACTGTTATTATTAGATGTTTCCGATATGGGACCTTGAGTTTTTTAAGGATACGCCGAAGAGTAAATTATTCTATTACTCGGGGGGGAGAAAAAAAAAATGGGGAAATATTTCAAATACTTTACGCGCCACGAAATAAGGAAATCGACGAACGAGAAAGTTGCTCCCTTCATTTTTTCCTCTCATCTCTACTTTTTTAGACTATAATTATTTGTAATTGATGAATTGTAATTTATTTATTGTTTATTGTTGATTAAAGAGTTTAAATATACGGAAGATTTTATTGAGATTCATTAAAATTTAAATAAGCTTCGCTCGAACATTTCACTCGCCGTTTTCTTTTCAACTAAAACGGAGTTTAATCCAGTGTAATTGATTAAATATCCGCTAATGATTTAATTCTTGACAGTGAAAATATGTTTGAACATTAAAAATGAAAATGGTACAGGAAAAATTGACATTACACGCGAGGAATCGAATGACTCAGCAGCCACTTCTTGAAGAACATCATTTGTCGATTTCAGATACCGATACGCGACCTCTGTCCGACCCACGTGACAACATTACAAGTTGCAATTATTTGAAAAAATGTGAGCATACGCGTACCAAAGGGATATTGAAAAAAGAAATTGTATACACAAAATAAACGCGTTATTAATACTTTTTTTTTTCTTTTTAAACGCTACGTCAATTATTAGCTTAAAAAAATTGCGACTGCAATTGGTAACGTTGCCCAATTTATATGTATCTCAAGAATAAGGTTGCTTTAATATTCGATCAAGATAGCACTTTACTATACGTATACGAAAGTAATAAAAAAATCCGAAACGTCTCGTAAAAAGCCAGTTTATTATCAAAGAAAATATACCTTTCCTTGATCATGAGCGAAATCCCAAATTTGTCCAAGTTTTTTACGACGTTCATAGTGTTTTTTTCGCAAGCGTCGCACGTATTACCTTCCCTCGAATGCATCTGTTCGTTTTATTTTTTATGCCGCTCGTCACCGACGAATTATCTGTTTGAGATTGTTTTCGGAAACGCCGCGTTTTTTTTTTTTCTTTACTGTCATCGTAAAGATGAAAATTTCCGTCATCAACGCATAAAAAAGCATTAAATGCCTTAAGCCAGTGAGATCTGTTCGCTCTGTTTTCGGCTGCACTGATCAGTTCCACCCTCGGCTTTTCCTTTTACTCGCGATCAAATAGTCCGTCGGTTTTTTTATGGGGGACGAAAGTGTCTTTTACGCAAAAAAAAAAAAAAAAAAAAATGTGGGTCAGTCGTAAAAAAGTATTGGGGTACCGGGATTCTTTGAAAATTGTCGCTTCGAAAATGAACTAAACAATCGGAATACACATTTCTCGTTTTTTTCATCCTCTTCCCCCTTTGTACTCGCCGAAGGTTTGTTTGTTTAGGTATTTTTTGTTTCGCGCGTTGTAAAATCTTAACACATTTATCAGGATAACTGAAGCGCGTGACAAATATTTTTTTCCAACCAAAGTATTAGGAAGAAGCTTGTCGACCAGAAGGAAAGATGTAGATAAAACTGGAAGGTTTCCAAAAACGTAAATATAACTTTATAATCTGATACTGTTTTGTTGCCAAGTGCAGGTCAGTTTCTTGATTGAAACATTTAGACGTTTTTATGTATTCCAGTGTGAACTCTTTATCGTACGAAATTTATATTAACAACACTTTTAAACATCTCTTCCTGCATTTATTTGTTAACAAATCTTTAAGCAATTATAAGTTAATAAATTAATTGTGTTTAAATGGTTAATTTTAAATTGATAGAATTGGATGAGAAATATCTTTTATAGAGTTCATATGATCAACATTGTTATACTCTTTCGTTATTTTATTTATGCAGATTATACGGTAAACAAAAATTATTGCATATTAATGCAAAGAATAAGGACTAAATTGTTTAAGAACTGGCAAGTTATTTAACTTGGAATCCTTATGTATTTATTTACTTTATAAGGAACAGTAAAACATAAACAGTGACATTGAGTAGGGAAAAATTATCTCTGTTTACTTTTTGTTTCGGATGATTACGTTTTAAAATTTTTTCAAATCCAGATCTAATGCTGTTCTTGTATTCTCATTCGGAATATCATTATTTTGACTTGTGCCCTGTTTTGAATCCATTTTTTTGCGTTCTAATTTGAACATTATAAACAGTTTATTAATTTATTATTTTAAAATAATGAATTATTTGTGTAAAAGAATTTGTAATATAAATGAAAGATTCTGATAATTGTTTAATAATTTAGAAAAAAATCATTTTCTCGACGTTCTACTTTTCACTATTATTTGTAAATTTCTCAGTTTTTTAGATTTTTAAACAAACTAGGACTATATCTATTAAAGGGGTAATAATTTAGAAGAAACGAATCGCGATAAACAAAGATAAGTAAATACATTTTTTTTGCTAAATAAACGAGTCAAAGTCGTGACATTTCTCTGATCGCTAAACTTATTTTACAAAGAATCCAAAATAAAGATAGAAGAAACATGTTTGAAGATCTAATTTTCCTATTCATAATGAATATTTCCTATTCATTTCAACGAAAGTTTCAATATAACTATATTGACAATACAAAAAAATCTTTTATGATTTTTTAAACGAAATCCTTTTCTTTCCATAAATATAAAGTTCATATAAAAATATCACGAAGACGACCTGAACATTCTATCCTTATCACACTTTTGCAAATAAAACTGCCAATATAATTCCACTTAACACCGCATTATTTTGCAGAAAAATAGTAAATCGCATAGTGGTGACAATTCATCTTCACCAGATTGTTGAATCCAAAGAACTGTGCCGAAGGGGAAGAAACGAAAAAAAAGAAAAAAGAAAAATAAGAAGAAAAAAAACGAGACGAAGAATCGGATGCATTTCGTTGCGTGATTGCGATTCATCGCAGCACAACAAGGGGCTAACGACGTACCTTCGAAGTGCGCCAGTTTGCCCACGTGACATGCAAAAATCACCCTCGAAGGCAGGTCATGACTGGTCATGATTCCAACCAAAAGAAGAATGAAGGCCAAGGACTGGTATAATTCGACCGACAAAACGAACGTTTATGCTTGTTTTGCATAAGTGTCGAGTCACCGAACTGCTCTTTCTTCTCCTTCCTTTTGCTTCATAAGGGAGAGAATCATCATCCATATGCTTTAAATTCTCTTCGTAAATTTAGTACGATCGTACGTGTGCAAGGAAGAGGAAAGATTTTTTGTACCTGAAAGGCTTATTTCAAATGTATTATGGTCGAGCGTTTTGTTTGCCCTGTGGTACGTTTAATTTTTTATGCTCAATTTACCAACGAAAACAAAAGTCCGGGGAAAAAAGTTTTTTTTTTCTCGTTCAATTCATCGTAACGGGATGGAGTGTTTTTGAGAAACACTTTTTTTTTAATATCAATCTTTCGGGGAGTTCGAGGTTCGTTTATTTTTTGATTAATTGATTCCAATGAACACAAAGAGATGTTTATTTAAAGTCACGACATTTACGACGTTTGCCAATTTGGCAAAAGGTGGACCCTAAAAGGGTCCCACCGATTTTTAAGAACAAAACCTTGTGTAACGAAATGCGCTTGTGTAAACGAAAAAAGTAGTTCATTTACCTGATCAACATTTTCGAAACATCGAAGCGCAAGTTAAACATCGCGCGTATTTATTTTAACGTGACTGACTGAAACTCAATCCGTGTGTATTTGGAGATGGCTGTTTCAGAATTTTTGCCATTCGAGTATACATAAAAGTTATTTTAGTTCCCATTTTCTCTAATCCCTTATTTAAATTTCGGATCCCATTCCAAACATTGCCTCATCGAGAAAATCGTAACAATAAAAAGAACCATATTTTTCCTTGTACTCAACGTACCTAACTAAAAAAAAAAAAAAAAAGAAGAAAAATACGTGTAAAATCAAGTTGGTTCGATAAATTTAACTTTTCTAATAACACCCATACCAGGGTCGTTAATAAATTGATATATTTAGTTACACAGTCTTTATAGAAGAAAGCACAAATGGACAATTCGTATTTCAAGGCAATTTTAATTCGAAACGTCGATTTATATTAATACACCGACTGAATTCGTATAGACAGTTCACACGATGTATGGGATATATATATATATATATGTGTATATATATCCGATACATAAAAATTAGTATTGGTTGTGAAATGCATTTGGTGGATTAAGGATGATGTTGGCAGGCGGTCTCACGGTGAAGCTGGCGCGGTAGGAGTCTAATAAGATGTAACTAAATTATGATTGGATTCATCATTGCTGCCAACGGCACTAAAATTGCTGATCGGCAAGCCAGCGGATGTGTTTGGAGCGAGTCAATAATTTGCCGGGCCCACGGCCGCCGCCGGCCATTCTATATGAAGCGTGATATACCATGATCCCGAATGAGCGATTGCCAACAGTAAAGCGAGACGGAAAAGGCGCTGTCTACGTAATTCTTCCTATCTCGATGCGTTGACTTTTTGCGTTACAATTACTTGCGCGTGTCGCTCCGAACTCTTTACGGTATCATCCCCGCTTACTTGGAGAACCGTGAGAAAACACCAAATTAGTTCATTTATTTAAAAAAGGGAAAGAAAAAATTACCGATATTAATTTTCGTGTTTCGATTAAGTGGAATTGAATAATATTTTGATTATGGTAGATGGAACGATAGAAATAGATTCAGATTGCTCTGATTGATACACAGAGAGAAAAGTTGTATTAAAAATTACTATACCTTTCATATAATTATTAGAAAATGTTCTACTAACCCAGTAAAGGTACGGTACTGGTACCAGAGTTACCAGTAGTGGCACAATACAAATCTGTACAGATCTATACTGGAGTGATAATACTCCAGTACTGTTTAAAAATAACAAATTGTACTGTTCAATTAGTGGCACAAGTTTGCATTTACTTTGGCATGCCTATAGGGTCTGGCATGTCTAGTATCTAGTTATGTTCTGTCTTTGTTGATAACTCAAGTTCAAATCCATTATGACAATTTCCTATACGAAAATCATCGACAATTTTAAATATTCTACCTCGTGCCTCGTACCCCACTTTTATAATTTAAATCAAAGACATTAAATTCCTTTTGTTCATAACATTCTCCATCTAATCCGGAAGACCACATTCACGGAAAAAGAAGTAACAATAACCGCCAAATATAGTTGTATTTTAAAAATACATTGGCTTTAAGGTCAGGGGAGAGCTCGCGGAGTCTCTCCAACCGAGTATCACCGGTTTGACTTCCTCTTAGGCCGTGATTTTCAACTTGAAACGTTAATTTCTCGTCGGGCGTGGGGTATTTATTCTCGTTTTGTTTGGCCGGTCTAAACGAGAGTCGGACAATAACAAAGCCGGCCCGGACTAGGAATAAAAACAACTGCGAAAAGTGCGATGAAAGGTACGCGCGCAAACGCTAATGGCTTTTCCTTCGAGAGTTTAATTGACGAGGCATTCTGCGACTTTCTGTCGGCGAGCATTTACATCGTGTGTTCGTGCGTTTCGCGGACTTCCTAGTTGCGCCGCCAACGTGCGACTCCTAAGCCAAGTGCAATTGCAATTGCTTCGTGGAAGTGGCTTTTAGCAGCACTAAACTTTCGCGCAATATAATGCCGTAATGACTCAGGCCATTCGATATCAAAGGCACCAACTCATAGCCAAACGAAATATCGGAATGCGCGCGCGAGATAAGGCCCGCGCGACAATAACAAATCCTTGGCGTTTAGGCGGTCGTTATGTCATTAGCGATGGCTGATTAGCCGCGCGTGCCTCCGCATAATCGCGCCCATTGTTCGCCATTTGGGCGTCCCAGTTCCTCAATGGTTTTACGCGATATCATTGTTACCGCGAACAAATGATGCGTCAATAAAATAAATATGTCAAACGGAACGCGTTCTTTTAATATCGCTCGATCGATCCGCGCTCCTTTCCGCATCCTTTCACCCGCGCCCGTTGGGCGATTTCAAATTTTCCCGCCAAAAGAGTAAATGCTGAGTGAGTGTTCTCAAAAAAACACATTAAAATCCGAAGAAGAGCCATAAAGTGAATTTTAATGCTTTCGATAATATTCGCAAACATTACTTGCTGGAAACTTGTTATGTTGAACATTTTTGCATTCCAATGTTGCAATTTTGCAAATAATTTTTGATACCTGAAATGCGACCAGTAAGTAGTGGACGTCAATTATTCGCATAAAAATCAACATATGTCACATACGTGATTTGCCCCGCATAAATGTCCGATATATGTAAACATATATGTAACATACATGTTGTAGTCTATTAAATTCTTCTATCTTTATTAGTGATATTTTTAGAACGAAATCCATAAAAAAAATGTTATCAAAAATTTGTTAATCAAATTAAAAAATTGTGAAAAGTATTTTGATGTCATATTAATTACATTGTTCGAATTATTTCACCACAATTAGCCATATATAACAACATCTATGCCACATATACGTCCTCCATATACATCGCAAACATTTTCACACTGGTATCGACATTTTTGCCGTTAGATAAAAGGAAAAGGTAATTACATTTACTAGAAATACAAGAGTATTTCTCGCGCGGTCTTACGTAAATCATATTTTTGCGTTAGCGCAGAGGGATGAACGCGTAACTGATACGGGCGAGATCAAATAATGCGTCTTCGGTGTCGGGCGCGTTTCACGGGACTTGCCAAGAAAACAAAGTCGTTTCACGAGGCGACAGGTAGAATAAGTTTGTGGCTCGTGTTGCGAGGCAATTATGGTCCGCCAGGGTGGTCCCAATTGCTCGTTCGCCCGCTTGTGGTCTGTCTGACCTTCTTCAAACTGTTTTTCCCGCTTAAACGAGCGTTCGCCGGGGGAACGACTGCGTTTTTGATAAGACCATCTAGCCGCACGAATAACGTTCGCATTTTGATCCGCTCTTTGTTGACTTAATGACGGGACACGCGTGCTAATGTAACATCAACGATACCAAAGGGCGATCAAACGTGAAACTACAATAATTGAATATTGTCGAAAATGGAGTCCTCCGCGGTTAATAGACGTTTCTCACGACCTTCATAGGACAGAGGCTCCGTTGCTTGATTGATGGAACTACAAATTAATGTTATATAAGTTGAGATTCTTTGTTAAAATTTGAATACAGTTACGAGGGAAGAGTGAAATTAGAAATTACAACACGGGACAATGTTGTAATTTACCTTTTGACAGTGCTGTTGAAACTCAATTAAAACAAAACGAAGCACCTTGTAAAGTGTAATTTCTGATCTTGAACAACATTTCCTTCGAACTCAACTTTATGTGCATTGAGAATGCAATAACGAAAAGTGGGGACAAAGTTCATTTATAAGGCATGTTTATTATATGTTATAAAAATGGTTACAAGATAAAGAACCATTTTTTATTGGATCGTACAAACCTACCTCTTTTAAACTATACTTTAAACATTACAAGATGATCAATTCTGTTCCCACTTTTTCATAGAGTATAATGACTTTTAACGTGCTATTTTTTTCAGATTATAAAAATTCAGTGTACGTGTATAAATGTTCGTAAATATTTGGAACCATTTATCCGTTAGGGTTTATATTAACATCTTGTGTCCGTTAGGTTCAAAGTAAGCTTTACCAAGCACCAAGTATGAGATTGGCTTGAAAGTAGGAGGGGTTAAAATTGGGAAAATATGAACATACAGTATATGAGATGTTAAATTAAATGATTTCTCAATATAGTATTAATATATAACTAATAACATAGTAACAAAACAAACATTACTATACAACCAATGCTTTTATCTTTCATTGAACTGAATGGAACTGCGATCGAGAACGAAAGTGATTCGGAGGAAGAAGCAGAAACGACCGGGCATCGACGGAGTCAATAATGATTGAATTATTAAAGCGAGATTAAGAGTTAATATAAAAGTTAAAATGACGGATCGGCCGGTCACGTTTAATGGCAACATTTTGGCATGGCCGGTCTCGTCCGGATGTATTCGTAATTGAGTCAGAAATTCGTTACAACGTGGGCGGCGATCATTACAGGCCGCTCGGAGGATGCTGTTGCACGTTTTTTCAGGAGCTGATTGAGATCGTTTGGATCATTTGCCGGTCGAGTTACTGCACACGAACTAATCAGATCAATCAGAAGAGGATGAGTTTGGATCATTATCCGCAGATAGCCCGCGGCCGACGAAATCTCCTCGGGTCCTCGTGACCGCAAATCTCACCGTGGGATCGATCCGAAGAACCGGAGGGAGGGAGGGGGAGGGATGGGATGATCGTCATCGGCGCGAAATTCGCAAAGGCCGAAGCGCGATCGCAACGAGCCAACTCTAATCCACATTCGCGGTTAATTTATTCGCCGGCTCGCGCGTAGCCAAGGAAAATATTTTAACAGCGTTAGCTACGCTTTTCTAGTTAAACGGCCCGTGCGCCGATTGTTCGTGTTTCTTGAAATTCGTCACAGTATATAAAAGTTTGAATCGGCGAAAAAAGGAGGAAAGAAGAAGAAGAAAAAAAAAGGTGACGCGATAATGATGCCCGGGCGAGTGTATAAATCCCGCGCGAAAAGAACAATAAGTTAACGATCATTCGTCGTGTGTTTCCCACAATTCATCACTACGTGATCCCAAACAATTAGCCGGCTCATTAGATACGGCGGAGGCGGCGGTCGAATAGTTCTTCCGCGCGGTTTATTAGCCGCTCGGTACCTACGGAGGAGGGAGTGGCCCGCGCGGCGATCCTTCTACGGACACGTTTTTCTTCCGCCGTCAATTTCTCAGCATCGTTTCCCTCTTCTTTTCCTCCTTCCTCTTCACCTCCTTTTTTTTCTCTTTTTTTTTTTTATCGACTCAACGATTCATTAGCTTTAAATTATTTCCATTCCTTTATATTCGTTCGCGAGACCACTTCTCCCCCGCTCTCTCCTCTCAATTTTTTTTTTTTTTTTTTTTTAAAGCTGTTCCGGAAGGATTATTTATGCGCGATCATGCAAACTAATGAACAATCGTAAATTTTATCCCGTTGCGATCAAATATGGAACTAACGTGAAAATTATGCAACGTTATGTAACCCGCGCCGCGGCTTTGATTCCCCCCACGAAATTAATGGCCGTTTGTCGCGCGCGATTTTCGGGCGAAATTGTTTTGACGTGCCGCCACCGACTTTTGCATTCGCATTAATAACGCTCCGCTTAATTGCGAACAATTAATAATTCCGGGGTGACGTCAAGTGGCGCGTCGTAATATAGATCTCGGGCATAATTTGTATTTAATCAAGCGTGGCCCGGATTGCGGAACGGCCCGGGGGCAGGGAGGGGAGGGGGCGACGGGGCGCAGGGGGGGTAACGCTTCTCGCAAGCGGTTCGGAGCGGACGAGCAGGATTAATGAGTGCATCTCAATCCGGCCATTTTTCCACGTCGCGCGCGGTAATGCACGAGCTGCAGGGGGTGCGACCCGGCTATATTACCTGATCAATCAAAGGCGAGTCCGCGTCTCACCGTGCGCGCAATATTTGCCTACGAAAGTATCGGCTCTGCCCCGCAACCCGCCGCAAAAGCGAAACCAAACTGTAATTACGACGCCGTCCACTTGCGAAATCTCCTCCGCCGCTCAATTCCATTCATCGATCCCTCGTGGCCCCCGTTGCCGCAAATATTTCTGCTCCGCGCGAGCATGCTAATTATCATTTGTACAACGTCAAACGATCTATTTCGAGCAATTAATTTAAACAATGTAAAGTTGCTTGCCACTTTGTGTACGGAGAATATTTTCCGTTAGGAAAATTTGCGCTTTTACTTTTAGTTGGTTGCTTTTTGCAAGCAAAATTATCCGAGTTGTGATGTTTATGTAATCATTGTACTAACTTAATTATATCTTTTGTGTAGTACATTAAAATTTTTTTTGTCTTGTAAAGTTGCCTTTTGACTATGGTGATTATTATAACAAACATAAAACAAACTATCATTATTTTTGTCTGGGATATTTAGAATAAAATGGATTGTAATTTTTCAATTATATGAAAGATGTCGTGGTGTAGCGGACAAGGCTTTGGACTTTAAAGCAAAATAATGCTGAAAACGGAGTTCGATTCTCATACACTCCGAAAGATTATATAATAAAATTTATTATATTATTAATAACTCGTGAATAGGCATGTACTTGTGATAGAATTTACTAATAAATACAGTAGAAATTATCATACATATAATTTATTTTATTGGTTGATAAATTCTCTCATAAGTGCACCACGTCCGCATGTTACTGTATCATTTTTCATATTCTAGAAATTGACCAATATTCTTGAAAAAAAAGAATCATCTCAGTCTAGTAACTTACACAATGTTACAATTAATTATAGTAAAAAATGTAGAAAAAGCAACTTTTCAGGATAAAAACTATTATTTTTACTTAAAGAAAATTCATCTGTATCCGTATAAGGAGGCGTTATTCGAAGCAGAGGAACACCTCCGCGGTTAACATTGTACTTTAAACACGAAATGGAAAAATCAATTTTGAAAATAATTTCCAAATCCACATAGAAAAATAGCTCGGTCATAAAATGGCCCGGTTATCTAGACCGCTCGTATCATAAATAAACAAATCAATAAATCTAATAATAATAATAATAATAATAATAATAAAAAAAGACCGATAAAAACGAACGAAATGGTATCCATTCTCGTTGTAACCCACTTTTCTCGGTAATTTAGTTGTCAGGTATTCCGAAATCTCGTGTGATACACATTAAATCATTTAAAATTTATACACTCATTATTATTTTACCGACGTCCGTCTTTACGTCAGAGTGTTCCTTTAAAAGCATAAAATCTCTCGTCCAGTGTTCAACCGTAGCCAGTCATTATTTAAGTTCGCCCCATTTAAAGTGACACGGCCACAAATAAGACGGGCGGCCGGGTAATCTTCCGATCTCGGCGACGTTTCCAAAAAACTGTTGAATTTAAATGACACGGAGAATCGGCTGATAGGGCCGATCCCGCTCATTGTGATCAACGAAACTGTAACGCCGAGTTGCACGGGCACAAACACACACACACACACACGTGAGAAAGGAGCAATAATCATATGATCTACCTGCGACCCGGCCACGCCCACGAAAAAGTCGTTAAAAAGGCGCCGCGTGTGAAAGTCTCGGTGAAATGGGCCTTTTGTGGCCCAGTCATAACGCGCGTCACTCTTTTTCCTCGCCCCCACCACGGCCGCGGACTCGCCCGGGAGTATCATCATCGTCCTTTCGACGTTTGGAGAATCGCAAAAGCCGACCCGACACCGATCGTCTAACGTCCCGCGCGCCACGTCCAATGGAAATCAAACGTAATTGCGGCCACCGTCCCCTTTCATCCAGATCCCAATTCCGGGGCCACACTTTGTCGGGTGATTCTTCTAATTTTGGGTTAGCCTCAAGTGCTTTGAATAGGACCACCTTCGAAGTGTTGTACAAACACCGAACATTGTCTCCGTGTGACACAGCACTTGTCGAGTGAGTTCCTGGCAATCAAATCGAGCCAAATGGATATTCGGTAAACATTCACGAGCAATCAAAATGTCACGGAGATGTGCCCCTTGCATCATCCTTCTCCTCCCCCCCCACCCCCTCTCCCCCGCCAAATCGACGTCCACCTTTTCAACTCGACTTTGCGCCTTCTCCGTCGGGCCCGGAGACACCTTTTCCGGTCTCATTAAATCGCTGCTCTCGTTCGGTGTTATTTTAGGAACGGCCCGTAGGTTTGGGACGATTTAAATAATTTACGTCACTTTTATCCCAATTACAAAATCTGCCGCTTATCCACGGCATTAACATAATAATTATAATGAGAGGGAGAGAGAGAGAGAGAGAGGGAGAAGCAAAAAAACATGTTTCGTCTTGAATAACAGCCCGGCTTTGTGAATAGCCATTTCGCGTGAGGTCGCAATCAATTACGAGTAATTTTAATATCGGTCCATCTCTTTGTCGACTGCGTTAAAATACTTGAAATTTTTAGTATTTATTGTCAGGTGTCGCATTTAAAACGGAACATTTCTTACGAACTAAACATGATAAATAGGCGCTTTGACAAATTATATTTTTTGATAAATGAACCTCTTTTTTTCTCTCTATCTCTCTCTCTATCCACACGGCAATTTTATTATTGTAACATGCGCGGTGATGTAACGCTCGCTTATAATTATATGTATATATTGATTATCTATCGAAACATCTTGGCAATTATTTCATGGAATGGAAAAAAAAAGAGGAAAAAAAAAAGTATGACCAGTTTAAGTACCAATTTTTCTTGACAATGAAATGGAAGGTTACAATGTTTCAAGTGTGAAAGTTGTATTATTATTATTTAAATTTTCAGCATAAATCTCAATGAAACATCTTCTCTATTATTAACAGCTGAATACAAAACGAACAATATATATGTAAGTTCATAAGAAATCACTTTATTGTTATTTAAAATTAATTTACTCGGTTAAATAATTATTGTGAAAAAAAGATTAATAATTTATCCGATCGCTGCCTCGTCCGATATCCAAGAAAAAAAAAACGAATTCTAAAGGAAAACCACTCGAAGCAGATACAAATGTCAAATTTTTTTTTGTTAAAGAAAATAAATATAAACATAATTGTAATGTTTTCTGTTTTTACTTATTAATCATCATAATTTCAAATAGCACGAAATCATAATTTATTTGCATCCTTTGTCAGTTCAATGGTGTCTCAAATTATTATAATTATTTTTTTTGTTTACAATTTCATCATTACAGCAATAATAATATCGATAAACATACTTTTTCTTTCACAATAATTGAATCCATTTCAGTGACAAACGTGATAAACGAAATATTTGTTCGTACATTTGACGACGAAAAAAAAAAACAAAAAGAAAAGGAAAGAAGAGCAAAAAGAAGAAGATAAAGAAGAAGAGGAAGAGAAAAAAAAGGAGAAGAATTATGATCATGCCGAGATAATGCATTTTTATGTATGATAATGTGGCTGGAATGTATAACGATTATGAAGAAAGTTTGCATGACAATTTTGGTGGTGGGTTTTATACAGGCGCAGGTTGAACAGAAGGTCAGAGGAATGGAAGCGTAGATTCCAACGCAGGGACGTTAATGATAGCGGGCTCTCACGGCAGCGAAGGCATCATGGATAGTTTTATGGGAGCCCTCTGCCTCGCGGTAATGCATTCGGCCTAAGAACTCCCGCGAGAGCGGTCTTAATATCCGCTGATTTATCGGAGGTTGGGTCACGGCGTTTCGCCCCTCGTGTAAAGCGCGGCGCGCGGGCGGGCCAATAAGTTTTTAAATAACCATAACTCGTGCCTTTATGGACGAAAACATGCAGGCCTGCTTTGACGCTTCATTGACTGCGCGCACAAAGTGTAGCAAACAACTTGTTTGCCTTTCCACTATTTAATCCGACCAGTTTGCAACAATTTCCTCACACCTTCGTCAACGTATTCTACACTTCAATTCTTTTTTCCGCCCCCAATCGCCCGCGTAATAACGTTACTATTGCGATACTTTATGGGATTCGTAGTTAACATTTGTAGATCGATAGTAAATGTTAAATTAAAGAACGTGCCCGGGTGAAGTGTCGTCTGCTATTTTGAGTTAGTTTTTGCTGTTTCTTTTTCAGTAAATTGATTTAATTCGGTTATTACAATCAATTTACATTCGTCTTGGATTAAAAAAAATTCAACTCCGATTGCAGTCGATTATAGTAACAGTTAGTGTATTGTTTTTTATATGTATGTACTTATTTGAATAACAATATTGTATATAATTTATGTCTTCTCAAATTGTTGGAATAATTCCATAGAAAAGGTAGTTTATGTATTATCTTTGAAGTGAGAAAAAATCAACAGTTGTAATAACTAGCATTGTGAAGTTGAAAAATCAATTCTTTCGTAGATTGATTTATAAATATTAGTTAATACGAATCTTTTATGACTGATAACCAGAATAATGATGATGAGAGGGATTTTTTTTCTTTTTTTAATAATATCCATATTCTAAGAATCATTTTTATTTTTAAAAAATTATCATAGAATTTAATAAGATTTCCTGAATCTTCTATTTCAGTATGGAATTTATCTCCATCCTACTCTAAAAAATAACTGTCTTCCATCAATTAACATTATAAATACAATTAATTCAATATTAGCAAAAACAATGTTGATAATGAAATTTTTGTTTGCATTTTAAATTTACAATAAGAATTTAACTTTTTAGTTCCATTTTACTTAAAACGTATACATGGACACTAAATAGTATTTCAATTTTTAAATTATTTTTTACAGTGTCGTTATCCTCATGTTTTCATTAACTATATATCATTAATAAATCATTATTAATTATGTCTACTTATTAAACTCATTAATCAATTAATAAAAACTGGATGTTGAAAAGTCGAGATAAGTATTTAAATTGATGACAAAATATGTATTAACCGCATATTTTAAAGATAAATTTGGATTTCCGTTATTCAGAAAAGGTCAACGAGCCATTTGACGACATGCCTCGAGAACGGCCAGAATTAAAAAAAAAGAATAAAATAAAAATAAAGGTAAAAAATTTTTCATCCGGAACCAAACTTTTAATTAAAACCAGTATTTCAGTCATTCAGATTATAATGAAAATTAGGATTGGAAGTTCAGATATTTTCCCTTTACAGATAACCATTATATTCTCTTGAAATCACATTTGCAAATATGACCGACACTTATTATCAAGAATCATCGATAAGTTATATAAATATTAAAAATAAAATTTTCTGGGACTTTGATACAATTATTCCTAGAAATTATTATATCAACTACAATATAGATCAACACATTTTCTATATTTATAGAAAAGTCATCAATAATTTACATTTTCACTCAATAGTCACCTGAAATCGACTCAAATCACCCGAGAAAAAAGAAAGAAGGAAAAAACAAGAAATGAAAGGTAGTTTCAATATTTGACGTTTTCTAAATACAAAATGTAAACAAACTTTCTTTTTACCTTGTATTTAATACAGAGTTCCATTTTTAAGCCCTGCCAAATGCAAACAAACATTGCTCTTGTTTTTCGTTTGCTTACTTCTTTATGGAATCATACGAAAAACATTTTACTCTCTACAATTCCAACAATTTCAACGCAAATGCTGCCAACAGTGCCGGGATATGTAATAATCTCAGTTTGTTAAAACCATAGCTTTGTTTGCGCAACTGGTTGTAGAAAAATCTGCCGACATTTGACTTTTTTTCTTCCCTCCCCCCCAACACAATTGCAATTCGGTCAAGATACCGCGAATTCCAGGTTGGTTAAGCTTATTGTTTCTAGCGAAACAACAATCGCTACGCGAGCTTTCTCTGCCAGGTGTGTGGGCATACAGGTGGGCATACATTTTTGTTCGTTCGCGCGCACTTACGCGTCACTCCGTTTCTCGGGAGCACGAATATGGCATTCAATAAGTCTAAATCATGTCGACCGTTGTGAGTATGCCAAATGCACTCAATGCTCACAATTAGAGTCGCTGTTAAACTACTGCGCGAGTTCTTATGCTCATTCGTGTGTCACATCGTATTTCATTTCGCTCGAATGTTCATTTCGTTTCATTTTTGTTTTAAAACGAGCGAAGATTTAGCGAATTCCACATCGAATTCTAAAGCCCCATGCTACAAGGACATTCGGTGCAGAAATGAGGAGCATATACCCAACATTTTTTATTCCAATTCAGTTGCACATTTCATATAAAATAATCGTGGAACAAAAGCTGGAGTAACAACAGATTATTAAATTTTGTTATACATTATACCAATACTAACATAAAAGACATAATATATATATATATATATATATAAATTAATTTCTTTTTTTTCTTATTAATTTCTTTATAAGTAAAAAAATATATTTCTTACACGAAATAATACAGGTTACCATGGAAAAATTTATCAAGGAAATATGTAATTCTTTTAATACATTTGAAGGAAGTATCCGAACATCTGAACTGTTCGAGTACACTGAGAGAAATATATGAGTATATTTTACTAAGTGTTTTCGTAAAGTTGTGATATATTATCTTTCTTTTAAATAAATACTAATATTATTTCATATATTACGAATTCATATATTACGAATTA
>JABFPN010000895.1:0-36437 GCA_022817305.1 Leptoteleia sp. ZL-2020
TATATATATATATATATATATATATATATATATATATATATATATATCATTTCAGATTTCAAGAAGATAGTAATGGTCTTCTAATTGCAACAGATGTTGCTGCAAGAGGATTAGATATTCCAAGTATCGATCACGTAATTCATTATCAAGTACCAAGAACATCCGAAGTGTGTAATGCTTTTATTTTAGATTTTTTCACAATTTTGTTGGATTTTCAACCATTTAAAACGAAACTTATTTTTATTTTTAGAGCTATGTACATAGAAGTGGAAGAACTGCACGCGCTCAAAAGGAAGGCATAACTGTTTTAATAATGGAACCCTCCGAATATGACTTTTATGTCAGATTATGTAGAACTCTAGGTCGAAGTAAGTTTTGTAACACTGCAGTACTTTTATAATAGCAAAACCCTTATCTTTCAAATTTACAATATTTAATAAAATACTTATATTGTTTTTCTATATTTCAGCTCATGATATACCATACTTCCCAGTTATAGACCAATTATTGGTATCAGTTAAACAGCGAGTAGATGTTGCACGTCAAATAGATAAGCTCCAACTGACATCTAAAAGGGACAATATGGAGAAAGATTGGAGAACAAAATTAATTGAAGAAATGGATATGATAGTCGATGATTATGAATAGTTAGTAAATTAAAAATTTATTATTTTATGTATATACCCAGTTGCATTGAAAGCTGGACAGCTTACCTGCTTCATGAGCAGGTTTCAGTTGGCAACACTAGTATCAAAATAATAAAAGCATGGAACATAGCAACGCGTTGTATGCTTGTTTTCTATATATAAATTAATTTTTATTTTTTAGCAAACCTACGATGGATAATAAAGAAACAGCCGATTTGAAGAAAAAGCTTAATATTAAAAGACAGCAATTAAAATCACTCTTATCAAGACCATTATTCCCTAAAGGATTCTCAGGAAAATATCCAGAAATTAATGCTGAATTATCTCTTGAACAGAATTCACAAACAGCAATTGATGTGATGAAAAATGCAATTGAAGAGAAACCAATGAAGAGGAAAAAAGAGAAACAAACCATTGCTGTACTTAAAAAGAATAAAAAAGTCATTAAGCAAAAAATGAAAAAAGAAAGAACTGTCAGAAAAAATGAGAAAGAAGGCAAACAGAATAAATAATCGCGAGAATTATTATCTTTTGTTCTTACGCGGATTACAAATCCGCCTTTATCTTATATATGTTATCACTTAAATACTGATAATTTATTGTAAATAAATTTGATATTTCTATAAAAATAAAACTTCATTCATTACTAACCTACAGTCAACAGTTTCGTACATCTGGTCAAGAACAATCAATTTATAAGCTTGCTTGTAAAAAATATTTTTAAATAAAGTTTAGAAAAATATTAATTTTTTAAAACTGAATTATCAAATTAAAATATCTGAAACTGAGAACGGCATTTTTAGTTTTTTGCTTATAATTAACTAATAATTATAGTAAGAGATATAAATTATTAATTTTCTTAACACAGTCTCCTTTAAAATATGTTTCTATAATCTAATATTCTCAGTGCTAAAGAATGGCTTTCTAGTCATTATGTAAACATTTTGTTTTTTTTTTTTTTTGTTTTTATTGTTCCCATACCCGTTTTCTTTTTGCATATTACATTAAATCTGTAGTATTACAGCCATCTATGTTCACAATGTTTATTATGGTCGGCGCACGAGCAGTCTTCTGCTAAAATGATTGAGGTTATGTTCGAGTATATTTATTTTTTTGACTTCGACCCGATAGGAATAATCTGAACACCTTTGCTGGATTTTTATATAAAAGTTTTACAAGGATAATATTTATATCTGTGATTTGATAGAATTTAATGTATATACTGGTATATGAATAATCGTTTATCTAATCACTTGCAAACATACATGCCGTAAATGCAAAATGGAACAAATTTTGTGCGGAAAATTTGGGTAATTATTTTATTTTACAATATTCTTACAATAAAGGAAATAAATTTGTACTATATTCTTTAATAGAATTTACAATTATATCTTTTTTATTATTATTGTTAAATGACATGGAATGTCGTGTACTGACGTGTAGTATTACAATATAACGTTACTTGGAAAATAAAATAACATAGTCTCATATGATTTGTGAGGAAGATGACTAAGACAGTAACCATAAACAACTTGGATCAGGTTAACATGGTTTTGTATGAATAACTTTTTTGAAAGAACGCAGAATTGATACTTTAACACCAATTTAATCTGTATTAATAATATTCAATTTGTAATGGCCTAATTAATTTCTAGTCACAAATAGAAAATTTTATTATGAACAAATAATTAGTCAGGAATAATTAGTCAAGAATCTGTTATTATTTACAAAAATTAAATTTTCATTCACGAATGTAGTCCACAAAGAGGATATATATTTATTTATAACAGATTATAATAGTATTTGCAATATATGCAGGATTCTAGGTTTTAATCTATAATAAATAAAATATATTATTTATAACGCTTTAAATGCAAAAGCACAGAATTTATTTTGGAAGATACAAAATTTAATTTACTAATAAGACATCTTATAAGATATATTAAAATATGTTTGAAGCATCATAACTTGAACATTACTAATATTAATAATTTGTATTTTTAAGAAAAGTTATTTTAATCCATTGCAATTTGTTTTTAGTTACTGACAATATAATAAAATGATAAGTATTTTTTTTCAATGGTATATTTATTGACTTCTTCAGAGTTCTTACTAAAAACAAAAACAAAAAAATTATAATGAATTCAATCATTTTATCTAAAATGCCAATTTTTATTTATAAACAATTTATTATTTATTTATTTATAAATCATTGTCATTGTATACAATTCTTGTGTCTTATATAACATGCAAATGAATTGTTTCAATGAAACTTAAATCATATATTAAAATGTCATTTGTAATATAATAAGATAGATAATATATATTTATAAGGAAATATCTTTATAAATAATAGATTAATGTAACAGCTCATGTGTTAAAAATTGGCATTATAAATATGATCAGGTTCACAATATTTTTGTATCTTTATATACCACATTACTCTTATTTTAAACATTTCAAAATTAATTATCATTTATTCCTAGATCCAGTATCCTTTTAATTTCTAAATCTTCTCGAAATTCAAATTCTGTTATACACATAAGAAATATGATGATTGGAAGATTTGGAAAATCTAAACCAATATTATCTGTACCACAAACTTTGCATTGTGTAAATCCACACCGTGGCTATGCCATGTTGGTAGGACGAGTATTAAGGGGAGTTTTGAAAATACGGTATCTTATCTTAGGCAGTGCAGTTGGCGGAGGAATGACACTACAAAAGGTAATTACAACTACGGGTTTTACTTTGCAAATATGATAAACTAAAAAATATATACCTCACTGTCCTAACTAGAACTATTGTGTTAGTGAAGGTCATGTATATTTCCTATAAATTATAAATATGTACTTTTAATTTAATGCTTAACTTTTTGTTTGATTTATATAATTCTTAATTAAACTATTAATTTTTATAGAAATATGAAAATTGGAGAGATAGTTTACCAGACATGAGTTGGATGAATGAGTTGATTCCCAATGATCAAAAATGGAATGATTTTTGGGGTAAAATGTCAGAAGTTAAAGATAGTATATCAGATAAAATAGAATTAGGTAATTGTAAACATTATATTAATATTTAATTTTGAAACGCATTAACATAGTTTAGTGAAAAAAGTTTATATAAAATTTGTTTTTATTACAGATCCACGATTTAAACAATTTGGAGAAGCAAAATTCCAACAATATAAATTGTGGTTTGATAAAAGATTAGACGATGCAATTAAAGCTGCTGAATATCACCAAGTAGAAGAAATAGAATCTCCTCCAAATAGTAAGTTATCGTATAAAGTAATTTTTTTGAAAGGAATACCAAATAAATCCTTAAAAGGAAAACATTCTGATATAGTTTGATCTTAAAATTAATCTTTCAAGAAATAAGTAATTTACAATTATTATTAGGTCAAGATTTTGGTATTTCTTCACTATTACCGCTTTTATAGTTTTTCTGTCAGATTTTGTACATAATTATATATAGAATACACCAGGACTTTAGGCAACACTATATCTTTACATTACATTTGTCATTTAACCATATAATTTTTTCATACTATTTAAATTTTTTGTAACATTTTATTCATTTCGTGATATTTTTGTTTACTGAGTTATCAAAAACAAAGATGATTGAATTAACATTACATGAATGAAAATTCTATGTACTAAGAAAATTTATTTCATTTCTTCTGTATTTTTATACATGAAATTTTATTTGGTCTGTTCTGTTCAGGTTTAATTGATGCAATCTCAGCCAAAGCAATGCAAGTTTTCTCAGGTGTGTAAAAAAGAGGGATTGTTTTTATTGTTAATAGTCTGTCCATTCAGCATTTCATACAGTAAATAATATTTGATAATAAAGCTTTGCTGGAGTGCATATTTTTCATTAATATTTATTTTCCAATATTAAATATAAAATAAATTTGCATTACATAACATATTTGTTATTTTTTATTTATTATTTGATATATGATACTAATTTTATTTGCAATTTCTAGTTAATTTTATAGATAATTGTTGAACTAAACTGGTTAAAAATGAAATATGTTTATAAATTTATTTTTAAATACTGAATGGAACAGACCCTAATTTCTTATGTTTCCTTATTTCATTTTATGTAATTGAAACTGCATGTTTGATTTTATTTTTATTAAATTTTGAGCCCATTTTTCCAATCATCTTAAACTGATCCTTTCATCATTCATGGAATTGTTGAATTAAATATTTTGTATAATAATTCCTATACTTAAAATAAATCATATGTTGTCAGATACCAAGCAAGAAGTGGTTAAAAATTCTACAGCTTATGCTCGTTCAAACATTAATGATAAAATTGAAGAAGAACGAAGTAAGTATAACAAGATTTTGAAATATATAACTATTATATATATAGACTCATAAAACGTATATTTCGGGGACGCACCTTCAATTTCATCGACAAGTTACACTCCATAAAATTATACTATGTTGTAATTTTTTAATTTTGGTGGAAAATTTGAAATTGACTAATGGAAAATTCTCGACTTGGGAACTAAGCCCCTGCGCCACCTATTTTTTTAGAATGTAACTAAACTAATAACACTGGGGCCAAGACTGTGTTGATCAGGAGCGTCTTCAAAATTGCTGTTTTATATGTAACTATTTTGAGGATGTTCCCAAAATCGTAAAAGGCCTTCAAAATGTAATGCATATATCTCTTCATGTCCTCGAAATATACGTTTCACATCCATATAGCTTATAAATATATATAATATTTAAATTATATAAGAAATATGAAATTCCTATTATAACATATATGTCTAATGTTACTAGAAGCATCGCAAAAACGATTTGATTCTGTACAAGAAGAGTTCATGCAAATGCAACTGAAATATCAACGAGAAATTGACAGATTAGAAAGGGAGAATAAAGAACTGAGGAAACAGATGCTATTACGTAACAATCAAAAGCCAAATCGCAAAACTAAAGTAATTATTTTCATTTAATTTTATTTAATTATTTCTAGATATGTGTGATTATACTTAAAATTTATATTTTTTAGAAATCATTAATAGATATGTACAGTGATGTTTTGGATGAACTTAGTGAATATGATAGTACTTATTCAACTGCTGATCATTTACCAAGAGTTGTTGTTGTGGGTGATCAAAGTTCTGGTAAAACGTCAGTTTTAGAAATGATAGCTCAGGCGAGAATATTTCCAAGGTATTTATTTCTTTAAGTATAAACAATGTTTAATCGGTTTATTGTTATTAACTATCAGAAGTAATGTTATACTAGTATTTTTCAATTCTCATTATAATACATGTTAAATATTTATGTAAATAAATTATTATATTAAATTTAAATAAAATTTTAATGAAATTATAATTATGTGCTTTAGGGGAGGTGGAGAAATGATGACCCGAGCACCAGTTAAAGTGACATTGAGTGAAGGACCTTATCATATAGCTCAATTTAAAGATAGTTCCAGGGAATATGATTTAACAAAGGAGTCCGAATTGGCTGAACTCAGAAAAGAAATAGAGTTTCGCATGAAGAATAGTGTGAAAAATGGAAAAACTGTTAGTCAAGATGTTATCTCAATGACCGTTAAAGGTCCTGGTTTACAACGAATGGTTCTTGTTGATCTTCCTGGAATAATTAGTGTAAGTCGAATTTAAGAAATTATGAATTAAATTAGTCTGTATAGTAAATAACCAATAAGTTATAAATTTCTATAAGTACATCTCCTGAATATTTGTTGTCTATGCTGTACAGTTTAATTTTATTAAAATGTTAATAATTAAATTTAATTTTATAATTTTATAGACAGTAACTGTTGATATGGCAGAAGATACTAGAGATGCAATTAAACATATGACCCAGCAATATATGAGTAATCCAAATGCTATTATACTTTGCATTCAAGATGGATCAGTTGATGCGGAGAGAAGTAATGTAACTGATTTGGTCGCTCAAATGGACCCTACAGGCAAAAGAACTATTTTTGTTTTAACCAAAGTAATTATTTAAAAACATTTATATGCTAAATTAACGTTTGAAATAAGAACAACATTTCTTATCTTGATTATTAATTGTTATGATAACAATATTAAGGTACTATTTATTTTCAGGTGGACATGGCAGAAGAAAATCTCACAAATCCAGAACGAGTGAGAAAGATTTTATCTGGGAAATTATTTCCTATGAAAGCATTAGGATATTTTGCAGTAGTTACTGGCCGTGGAAGAGCAGATGATAGTATACAAACTATTAAAGATTATGAAGAAAAATTCTTCAGAAATTCTAAATTATTTAAGTAAATAATGTTGATGTATTATTATTCTATTTTATAATAGATTTTTTTTGTCACTATGTTTTTCGACCGATTTTGATAATAACCACAAAAAAGATGGAAACGTTAATCAAGGATATATTAATGCATTATTAATTTAGTCTGTTGTACCAAAGAACATGGTCGAAAAATACAGTGGCAATCAAATTATTAACAGACGTTAAATTTATACCCATAATTTTATTATTTGATGATTTTCGTAACTTTAATATCCTGAATCTTTTTCATTTTAGGGACAGTTTAGCTATGTCAAATCAAGTAACTACAAGAAATCTAAGTTTAGCTGTATCAGAATGTTTCTGGAAAATGGTTCGCGAAACTGTTGAGCAGCAAGCCGACGCTTTTAAAGCAACAAGATTCAATTTAGAAACGGAATGGAAAAATAATTTTCCAAGGTAAATTTTACTTAACTTTACTTATTCAACTTTGTAGTTATAGTAAATGTTGAAATATAAAATTCTAAGGAATTTTAAAAAACTAAAAAGATTTGATTTTAAAAATTTTGTTTATAGAATTCGGGAACTTGATCGAGATGAACTATTTGAGAAAGCTAGAGGTGAAATTCTGGATGAAATTGTTAATTTATCTCAAGTTTCTCCTCGACATTGGGAAGAAGCCCTTTCTAGCCGTATTTGGGAAAAAGTTAGCACGCATGTATTTGAAAATATATATTTACCCGCTGCACAAAGTGGGAATTCAGGTATCACTGAATACTTAATATTTTTCATTACAATAACAAAATAATCAAATATTCATAAATAACTAATCATAATGATGTAAATTGTAAATATTGAATAAGTAATGTGTTAAGCGCTAAGAAAAAAAATTACTTTGGAATGTAAACTACATAAGAACCATATATGAGGGCTTATACGTTTACACAGAGAGTAATGAAAAACTTTCCCGTGGTACATACAATATATAATGTCTTACTTGAATCAAAGATCATAGCTATCAGCACTTTTTATTTTTAAGGTGAATAAAATCATTTTTCTTTATTTTCAGGTACATTTAATACTACAGTAGATATAAAACTAAAGCAGTGGACGGAACAACTCTTACCTGCTCGAAGTGTGGAAAGCGGCTGGGAATGTTTACAAAAAGAATTTCAAAATTTTATGAATCAAGCAAAACTAAGTCCTGATCACGACGATATTTTTGATAACTTAAAAACTGCCGTAGTAAGTGAAGCTATGCAACGACATAAGTGGGAAGAAAAAGTAAATATAATTAAATATTTTTATTCCTGTAAATATATTTAACTTTACAAAAATTAGCTCCTCTGTATATGGACACTTGTAATATAAATGCCATTATGCTTGTTGAATTGTTTGATAACTGCTGAATTATCAAATATTAAATAATTTTAAATTTCAACTTCTAGGCATCTGAAATGTTAAGAGTCATTCAACTAAACGTATTAGAAGACAAAAACGTGCACGATAAAAGAGATTGGGATCAAGCAGTTCGTTTCCTTGAAATGTCAGTAAAAGAAAAGTTATATAGTACTGAGCAGATATTAAAGGATATGCTAGGGCCTAGCCGAAAAGAACGCTGGTTATACTGGCAAAGTCAATCTGAAGATCAGCAGAAACGTTCCAGTGTGAAAAGCGAACTAGATAAAATTGTCTATGCGGATAAGGTATATAATTTATTTTATATACAGTTATTAACATGTCTTACTTGTAAGTACATGAGTAATTAATTAGAAAAATTTATTTATTTTTACAGAGACACCCTCCAGTACTTTCTCAGGATGAACTCACGACAGTTCGAAAGAATTTACAAAGGAATGGTTTAGAAGTAGATAATGAATTTGTTCGCGAAACATGGCACCCAGTTTACAGAAAGTTCTTTTTGCAACAAAGTTTATCTCGAGCTTATGATTGCAGAAAAGCATATTATTTATATCATACAGGACATGATTCTGAGGTATTTTTATTATTGTAATAATGATTAATATAAAATAATATATTTACAATAATTTCATTTAAATTCTATGGAACTGAAGAATGAAACCTTTTTAAAATTGAGCATATAAAAAGTATGTTGGTAAACATCTGTATGGGCATATTAACTAAATAGAAAAGATAACATTAAATGTTTACACCCAAAGGACTTAATAATACAAAAGAAACAATGGAAAAATTTTAATTTTTACAGGTTGAATGCGGCGATGTTATACTGTTTTGGCGAGTTCAACAAATGCTAAAAGCAACATCAAGTGCGCTTAGGCAAATTATGAATCGAGAAGCCCGTCGACTGGAAAAGGAGATCAAAGAAGTTTTAGAGGATTACAGTCAAGATTCTGAAGTAAAAGAGAAATATCTCGTAGGCAGACGGGTTACCTTAGCGGAAGAATTAAGTAATTATTTTAGTAGTTTATTTGATAAATAAATTGTTCGTTAAATATATAATTTACTGTAATAATTAATTTTTCATTTTTTTAGAACGTGTAAGGCAAATTCAAGAAAAGCTTGAAGAATTCATACAAGCTCTTAATAAGGAAAAATGAGCGACTAGCCACAGAAATTCCCGTAGAGAATTTCCATATCGCGAACCAATTTTTCTCCTTTAAGGTGCGCGGATACTTCTTGAAACATTGCGCTATATTATATATAATATATACTGAGAATAATATCTCATAACAGCGTGTCCGGCAATGATAAAGTCGGATTTCGCACATTTAAGTGTAAAGTGTAGAATAATGAATATATTAAGAGAACAGTGTCTTTTACATTAAACATGTACGTAAAATTGGAATGATACTAAATCGATTATTCGAAGAATTATCGAGAAATAAAAATACAGTATGCATGATCCCATCTCATGCATCACGAATGAGTTACACATTGTGCATTGTGAATTATATATCTCACTGTCACAAATAAAGTCTCCTTCCTCGATAATATGATATCTTTATTTTTAAATTCTAATCTTTTTTTTATTTAATTATATTAAATGATAAACATTTATAAATATTTTATGTAATAGTTTTAAGTATGTATTTTCTCTAAAATTTGCCTTTATAATTATAATTAAATTGTTTCCTTCATTATATGATATTAGTTTTGTGAAAAATATATTTAAAAATTTTACAATTGTTAATACATTTAAAATAATTTACGTTTTATTTTATGTATTTCTTAACTTGATTTAAAACCAATAAAGTAATATGTTGATTTTATGAATGAACATTGTTTGAATCTTGTTACCAAGGTGATATGTCGGAACAACTTCTAGACATTTAAAACCATATTCAGTCTCTGACATTAGCTCGGATACAAGACATGTTATTATTATGAATTTTTAAAATATATTCAGTTAATATCAACAAGATAAAATAACAAATTATCAAATTATTAATAAGTATTTTGAGTGTTTTTAATACGTTTAAAAGAATGAATTCGTTACTGTCATATTCGACTAATGCATTAGTGAGTCCCCTGGCATCATCTTTAGTTGATGATGATGAACTTTACAGCGGTTATAATGAAACTCCTGTGGTTTACGATACTAGAAATCTTAGTGAAGATGAAGTATATCAAGAAGCAATCAAGACTAGTTATGGGAAAAGGCCAATTGTACGTAAAATTATAAATTTAATAATATATTAATTATCAAATAATTACCAAAAATATGATTTATAAATATTAAATAAATTATGTAGTGTTTAATTAAAGACTTTGAAATAGATGTTTTTTCATAAATTGAAAAGCAAAATGTATTGTTTATTTTTAATAAAAAGTTAAAATTTAATAATTTTACAGGCTACTCCTAAATACAGCACATCAATGCGACTTGGAACATCTACAGGGGTACATACTTAATATTTATTGATATTGAAACTAAATTTGAAAAGAAATATATTATTTATTGCGACAAAACAGTTTCAGAGAAGGACTTTGGAAAGTAGATTAGGAACCGGGGTAATGGTTCGACCTATGACAGCAGTTAAAGCTGCTGGATTTACTAGAGGAAGTAGACCAACGTTTGATCCATTAAATATGGCAAGTGCCGCTAAATCCTCTACTCCCCTTGAGCTTGAGAAAGAAAACACGTTAGTAGTATTTTTAATTAAACCCTACAGAATCTCAGTTTTAATTTACATAAATATTTAATGCAAACAATTATTTGTTTTTAATAAATTCAAAACAATGTTCTCATTATTTGAGAATTATTAGAAATTTTCTAATAAAATGTTTATACTCGTGTAAGTATAACATAATTATAACAAGAATGCCATATAAATTGTATAGCATACATAAATATTTGTAAAAATTGTAAATTAAAACGTATTTTTTTAACACAAATGTTATTTATGTTAATATTTTTGATGAAATGCAGTTTGGAGGCAAAAATAAAAGCTTCCGAAAATAAAATAATGGGATTGATAGAAAGTTCAGCAATGGCAGCTTGTGAAAATAACACGAAGGTCGCTCTGGAACGTGCTAGAGAAGCTTCATCAAGGGAAAAGGCTTTAATTCGACTGCAAGAGCAAGCTGGAATGAATGATAGTCTCAATGTTGATTTAAATTTTGCTGTGAGATTTTTTTCAATATTGATACCGAACCGAAAATGGAAATATTTTTTCACGAATATACATTTGCGAAAAATTATTATGCGAATACTTTAAAAATGAATTACTTTATTATCTTAAACCAATTTTTAATCTATTTATTTTATTATCTTTTTGTAAATAAACATTACTGAATTAAATTAATCATTATAAACTGTTTTTATTGTCTAATACTTTTGTCATTTCATGGAATTTTATTTTTCTTTAGAAATAAACATTAATAATATTACATTTTTTATAATATTTAATGTATTTTTAAAATGGATTTATAGGTTGTATTTAACTTAGCAAGTCAATATACTAATAACGGACTTTACACAGAAGCTATTGCCACTTATGAAGCAATTACTAGAAACAGACAGTTTAGTAACAGTGGTAGACTGAAAGTTAATATGGGGAACAATTATGTTAAGATGGGTCAGTTGTCTCAAGCCATTAAAATGTATAGAATGGCTTTGGATCAAGCACCTGCGGCTCATAAAGATTTAAGGTAAAAAATTAGATTTTTTTGCAAAAGTATAAACTCTAAGCAAAGTAACAAGAAGTAGAAAATACACATAAAGATTTTAAAAATATTTTAAGGAAGACATGTAGTAGAAGAAAATTGTTTCTTAAGGATAAATCAGACTTGTATATATTTATTAGTTGATAATTTATGAATTGTTATAGAATAAAAATAATGCATAACATTGGTATGTTATTTGTCCAAATGGGTCGTCTGGAAGAAGCAGCCAACAGCTTTGAATGGGTAATGAAAGAAAAAGCTGAATTTAGAGCCGGGTTACATGCAATTTTGTGTCATTTTGCATTATTTCATCGGGATAAAATGAAGAAAGGCTTTCTTGAACTTCTCGAAGTTCAGCTGAATATAGATCAAGACGATAAATATAGCATAAATACGGTGAGACTTCGTCTACATCTAAAAAATATTCCACTTTATTGCTAATTTACAAAAGAATCTAAAAAGCATGATATTAAAGGGAATTGTATAATTGATAAGAAAACAAATATGTTCTGTCAAGTCAATATTTTTGTTTACTTTTTTCTTGTGTCTCAACAAAGTTATTTTTTTTTCATCTTTCTTTTTTTTGGAAAATTAAACTTTTCATAAAATAAGTAAAATTAACATTTACATCGAATATGAATAGTTATACTAGATTTTAAATCGTTTAAAAGAAAATATCTAAATATTGGATTAACTGTTTTTAAGGACGATGAAGCTGGAAATATTTTGAACGAAGTTATAAAAAATGATGAACTTTCAAAGTTGGAGAGTGAGCTTAAAACTGAGGCGGAGAAAACTATACTTAATGCTGCAAATTTAATAGCACCAGTAATTGAAGATACGCTATCAGCTGGATTTGCCTGGTTCGTAGAATCACTTGGATTAATTTTACAATTTAGATTGAACATACTTTTGGTATTATTCCACTTTCCTCTTATTTCTTTTTATTTCTAGGTGTGTAGATGCGATAAAATCTTCCGCTTACGTTTCACTTGCTGCTAATTTGGAAGTTAACAAAGCTATGGTTTTTCTTCACAATAAGGAGACTCAATTGGCTATCGAATCGCTCAAAATGTTTGAAAATCGCGATACGAAAGTTAACAGTGCTGCCTTGACTATGCTCTCATTTATATATTTCCTGGTAATAAATATATGATAATATATATTATGTTCTAAAAAATTAATATTTTAGCTCTTTAATGGAATACATTTGAAAAAAACCCACCCATCTTTTGAATATCTAATTTTTTACATTAATTATAATCACAATAAATGAACCAATACATCTAGATACCACTGACCTTTGTTTGGAGTCAGTAGGTCATAACATAACATGTGATTTTGTTTATAATTAAATAATAAATATATATTGAAAATAAAGTGTTTGAATTTGTTGTATATTTTCTTGTTTAGCAAGGTGATTACGAACAAGCTGAACGTTGTGGAGAGGAAGCTAGAAAAGAAGATAGCTATAATGCAGCTACTTATGTAAATTTATCAGCTTGTGCTATTAAAAAGGGCGACTTGGAAAAAGCAAGGGAATTACTTTTGTGGGCTTTGGATAGCGATGCTAGTCATGTTCAAGCCTTATACAATTTAGGTAAAAATAAATATATCTACTTAACAGTCTGGTAAAATAACAGACTTGACTTTAAATATACCGAAAATATAATTATTCTATAATTATAAATAATTATAATTTTTCATACAAGTATAATATAAATTTTTGATAGTAAATAATTATAAATATAATTACTCCATACAGGTTTAGTGTACAAGAAGCAGAATTTGTACACAGATGCTTTGGAATGTTTTTGGAAAGTCAGAAACATAGTTCGATATGATCCACAAACTATTTATCAGATTGGTAATTTATGTCAACTTATCAACGATATTGATCAAGCTACTGAATGGTACTGCATGCAATAGTTATTAAAAATTTTTGAATGATTCTTAAGATCTTCATATATTAAAGTAATTATTTAATCAAATGTCCCGACAGGTATAATCAATTATTAGGAATAATACCATCTGACCCAGGAGTACTACAAAAGTTAGGTGAGATGTACGATAGTGCAGGGGATAAACAGCAAGCTCATCAGTATTATGCTGATGTTAGTATAAAAGACATTTTTTATAAATTTTTATATTAGTTATAATATACTTTATGTTCATATATTTTAATTTAACATAATAAGGATTAATTATTTAAAAATTTTTAGTAAAACAAAATTCAATCAATTTTTCATTGTTTTATAAGAAATTAAATCATATGTATTATCATATTAATTTATTTCTGTAATTATTTATTAGTCTTATAGGTATTATCCTGGGAATTATGAAGTTATTGATTGGCTAGGATCATACTTTATTTCAATGCAGGTAATTTAAATAATATTCATAATAAAAAAAATTATAACAATATATTCATTTTTTCTTAGATTTATAAATCTAATCAGATTTTATTAGATTTGAATTATTTGTATTGAAGGTTGCTGAAAAAGCATTAACGTATTTTCAACGTGCCGTGGAATTAGCACCTGATCAACCAAGGTGGCGGTTGTTGGTAGCAGCATGTTTAAGAAGAACTGGCCAATTTCATAAAGCACTTGCAGAGTATCAAGACATTCATAAGAAATTTCCGGAAAATATTGAGTGTCTGAAATTCTTAGTGCGTTTGTGTAGCGATTTAGGGTTAAAAGAAGCTCAAATATATGCAACAGAATTGAAAAAAGCTGAAAGGTCGAAAGAAAATAAAGAACGACAAGGATCTGGAAGACCAGGAACGACAGGTTACCTTTGTTTACATATACTATTATAAAATAACATATTTACAATCTATTTATGTATTAAATATATATGTAAATAAGTAAATTTTTCAATTATTAAGAAAATTAATTAAGATTTTTTATCCTCTAAAAAGGATCTAGAAGAAGTACCAGCGGAAATTCATCAAGAGGAGGATCAGGGATGAGTACAATGTCTGAACAACATGGCAGTCCTGGATATGTAAACATAGATCAAGGATATCATAGTAATGGTCCATCAAGAATAGGGAATAATTCTTTAGAATTTACACCTGATTCTAATGCCCGCTCAAGTAAACAGAATTCTAAATCTTTTTATATATTCATTAATTTGAAATTTATATAATGATTTTGTTGTTGAAATACACGATCATAATTTTACTAATAAGAAATTTTGCGATAAGTTTAATAAGAATTTAAAAATATGTACTACAAATTTCTGTGTTATCAAAAGAAAATTATTACTATTTAATGAACATATTATACATAATCCTGATACCACATAACTGATAAAGTACCTCTTACATAAAACTAGTTTCACTAATATCAAATTAACATAGATGATGTTTGAGATAATTAGGCTTGCATAATCATAATCAAATAAAGTGAATATCTTTTTATGGATTACAATATAAATAAAGATATAATTTTATGCATCTATTAAAATATTATATTTTATATTAATTATTACTTTGTTTAATTGCCCAATAAAATTGTTAATTAAAAACGTGCAATTAAAATAATTGAATGTAATGTAACTTTCAACATACAACATTTAATAAAAGGTATAATCATTTCTTGAATATTAATGATCAATATCTGTAATAATGTACTTTAACTATATGCGTTGTTCATGAAATACACTCTATTGAATGGTATTTTTGAAACACATAAATCTGCACACTCTGCGCATCAATTAAAGTGATACATACACGTCACAGTTTGACGTAATGAATTGAGTCGATGATAAATGCAATTAACTGATGCCCGTAATCAATTACAATTTTTCAAATTTTCTGAGAAAGTATAATTTGTTGAAAATGTAATACCCTGCAAATAAAATTATGAACTCTACTATAAATTCAATAATACTTTTAAAAATACGATTTTATAATATTTTTAATTTAAATTTTAAAGGTACACGTTTTTTTAATTAAATCCAAATTTTTGTTGCTTTTCAGACAACAGTTTTTATGATCCCGTTGGGCCTTTGCCAATTCGACCAATGACATCAGCAGGAAAAAGAGATGACGATTTTGGAGATGAAGAATTAGGCGATGATTTATTGCCTGAATAACAATTTTTCAATTGAACATAAAAATTAAATTTTAAGAATTTTTCTAGGAAATTGATTTGAACTAAGGCTGGAATTTGCACTACAGAACAATAATAATTCTGCAACATTAAAACAGTCATTCATCTTTGATACATTCATAAAATATTCAGGAATATATGTCAATTGATAATTTTGGTTTATACACGACTGTGAAACATTAACATATTAATTATTTCCAGTAAAAAACAATTAGTTCACCATATTCATTCAATATTCAATAATTGTCGTTTTGTTATATTACATAAAAGTTGTAAACTTCATTATAACAATCAAAGAAGTCAATTAATTATACGAAACGTTATACTGGTGCATTTGTTAACGATTTTACAAGGTAGTTTAAATATTGTAATAATTTACTACGAGTATGAATAACAATTTTAAAATATCAATAAATTATACAAAATATTAACAGTCATATATTATTATGTACATTTTTAATAAACTTTTATTTATTTACATGTCAAAATCTTAATTTAAGACAATTAGGTAATTTTTCTGTGTTTTCTTAATGTTTTAAAAATATAACTGAATACTTTAATTTCAATTATATTGCATAACTTAAATGTATAACTTTATTATAATTGTAATTTTTTACTGAGAATTAGCATTACATTTTAAATGTATTACAATAGTATAATGCTTCATAAAAGGATTTAATTTTATCGTATTAGTCTTTCATTTTTAGTAATCATATCCTTATGGTTTACTTATCTTAATTAAGATTATAAACCGCAATACTCTTTTTGTTATTAAAAATTATGAATGTAAATATTATGTTGAGTACTAAGAAACAGAGATTAGATAGTTTTAGGTATATGTTAGGTGTTATTCACAATTTAAGTGTTTAGATTGTGAATTTAAGATTACATTAATAATAAAAACATTTTTGACTATTAATTCTGAATGAAAACTGACTAATAACAAGCTCTGTTATATACTTTTTTATGTTTTTTTTATTATATAGTTATTTAATTGAAATTTGATATATTTAGTTTTAATGAAAAGAAGTTGGATTTGTATTGAAAACTTGTAATGTATTAAATAAGAAAGAGAAAGTACATATTTTTATAAAATGTGATAGCAAATAATTACGTAGTTATGAAATGACGAAGTCTAATCTAAACTAATGGTCAGAGTTTAATTCAAAGTTCAATACAAAATGTAGTACAAAAACATTGCTACAATTCTATTTCCTTATTTTAGAAATAATAAGAATTTAAAATATATTTTTCAATATAATTAAAACATATGTGAAATGGAGTTTTCTTCTGATAATTCTTGAATTCTGCAGAAATATAGGTATGTTTTGTAAATTATCTTTTTACCGAGTTTTACGGTTAAATTGAGATGTAATCGGGCTTGCACATTTTTAGTGAAATCTTATACGAATAATAATGAATCTCAAATAAGCAATTATTGTACATAGATTAATGTAAAAGTACTCTATTATGAAATGGATAGTGAAATATCAATTTTGTTCAAATATTTAATATTTAATGGTGTTTAATAGCTATTTTATATATTTTTAAACAGGTCTCGGTTGGAACTAGGATGCTTGATCTGGGCCATTGCCTTGTCTGACTTTCAAATATAACGCTTGATAAGAATACCTGCTCAGAATCTGGTGTGGAAACATGAATTTCAAGTCAAGTGTTTTATTTCAACCCATTTCTACTCAGAGTCTTCTATTTTTTTTAGAAAGTATTTACTTCTTCCATTATAAACAGATTTCTGGACATGAAAATCGAAAATGGAAGACAAAGTAAGGTATGATGTATACGTATATAATGCAACAACTACTATACATAAGTTATGTATATAATTGAAAATGTTATCACGATTTTTAATAAAATTGATAGACTTTTATGTTCTTAATTTAAATTCCAATTGTTTATTAATTGATTGAAATCCTAAAGAAATTCGTAATTTATATTATGAAGTTAATGCAAATTTATGTGGTAAAATTGAAATTTTCCTTACATGTCATTTTATTGCACACTTGTTTAATAATCATTAGCACTTTTATAAACATTTTATAAACACTTTATATAATTACAATCTTATCATATTAAAACTACTTACAAAAAAGTGATAATTTCAAAATTTTTTACTTTTAAAGAATTTCAACAAATGAAACATTATCTTTTTTATATTCTATTACATTTGTTTCTATCCTTTTTAACACTGGAAATCAATATAAATCCACAAAAACTTTTATTCATTTATACTTTTATTAATCTAGAAATATTTTTCAACTATTAAAAAAGTGTTAATCTTCCAAAAATATACCAGGAATATTTCTGCTGTCCAACATTACAATATTTCTTTGCTATTAGGGTAAATATAAATTATTATACTTTCAGATAAATTAATAATAACTTTCACTTAAATAACAAATTAACAATCTAATACTTAAATTAATTTAAAACAATTTAATTAAGACTTGTATTGCGATCTATAAACGTATAGAATTGTCTATTAACTATTTTAATATTAAATAATAATTTATATAATTTCCCTTCTCTTTCTTAATTTGAATACTACGAATATACAATAATCATATTTACATTACAATGTTTGTTTATTTCATTTGTATTGAAAAAAATAATTAAATAATTTCATTCAGAAATCAATAACTTTAACGGATTCCAAATGTCAAACAACTTGAAATCTTATAAATAATGTTTAAGGAATAAAAAAGAATTATAATAATAATAGTAAAATGTTTTCGATTGAAAAAATAATACTATATATATATATATAACTTATCTATAAAAAGTGTTACATTTATTGTACGTTTTTATTTTTATTTTAACGATTGGTGTGGAAATATGAGATACGTCATTTTTCTATCAATGTAATTTCAATACCCTTGAGCACCTTTTTTTTAGAAAAAAAAAACTGCTTTACGAATTTTTCTTCCAACTTATTTCTACACGAAGGCTTTAAAGAGCATCGCTTATTTAATCCTTCTATGTATTATGCTCCGCGTCGCGATTACATCACTGCACATCTCAATTGCGAGTAAGACAATCGAAAAGAAAAGTCCGGGAACCAATATTCGCTACATCCGATACTGAATCGGATAGGAGTGAGAGTCCCTTAAAATTCACGAAGTGGGGAACGCGCGTGAAAGGCTCGATCACGTCGTCGTACGGCGAGTACATTTGTTGATCTCGCACCCACGTTGACGAACGCACTTAGATCATTCCCACTTTGCCGTTTTGCCGCGCTTTAATAACATAACACAACGTATCCCGCGGTGGTCCAAACGCTCGCATCATTCGCATGCGTAACGCTCGCTGAAACCTGTGCTACGACATAAACTGACATCCATTCGATTGCGACGTGAGTATCATTCGAAATGCTAGTAGAATTTTTTTGAGCTTGACAATTTTCTGGTTCCAATCAATCATGTATAATCGCCGCGAAAAGATTGCCAAGTGGTCAAACGAGTATCCCATTTTTACGACACATCATTATTATTATTAAATCGTATACTGAGAAAGAAATAATAGTAAAATATAAATTAAACATTTCATATTCATTTACTCCGAAAAAATGAAGTATTCTGGTATTAGTTCATTAATAATAGTAAAAATAATAATCATAAAAGCAATTTATGATTTGTCCGATATTAAATTGATACAACAAACAGTAATTTATGATATTTCTTTCTCAGTGTACTCAATCGTTGAAACTTTTTTTTTATTCAAAAAATTAACAAATTAAATTGTTTAATAAATTCTAATCGTCGACAAACGTAATCGAGAAACCTAACAATTTGTCATCATCAGACGCAAAAGTTTATCCGATGTTGATGGATTTATAAAAATCTTAGATGGAATTTTTACGTTTCATTTAACGGTCGAACTTTTTAGCAAAGCTTCATGGAGTCAATTATTTCTTCTTATTCAAATTGAAAACGAAGGAACATCAATGATATCTTAAATGGATGCATTATGCATGCATAACTTTTTAATATAATTCTGGATGAAAATAAAAAAAAAAAAACAAAATTGACAAATCACTCGTTACTGACGTCATTTCAACGTAACATAAATCGATTAAAAATTAAAATTAATAAGAAAAGGATTTTCTCGCGATTAACCGTGGTAAAAATAATTGAATGAAGAAAAAAAAAGAACTTTGACGTGACATAATATCGAATCGTTAACTCAACCGAAGACGTTCAATTATTATAATTACTTTATTAATTTATTTTAATTTAATGATTAATGCCATTTTATCAATCGTGAGGTGACAATAATTGGCGCGTTATATTCGCGCGTGTCGCAGCGATCGAGTTGTCTTTGAACTAGCGCATGTTTAACTGTGTTTCGCGCAAGCAGGGAATGGCATTGGCATTGACAATGAACGTCAAAGGAGTGACCGTCGGGTCTCTGTACGCGGACGCCTCTGTTACTGACGTTCGGCGACAAAAATTCGCCGAGGTTTCACAATTTCATTACGTCTTCCAGTTGCATAAGATCCATTTACTTCGACGCGCGCGCACATCAAATTGTATCAAAATTAAGCCGCTCGTACTGAATCGGATATCAGTTCCCTTTTCGAAACATACCGCGCAGAATTGAAATCAACATCACGCGTTTCTGAAAGTCACGATTTTCCGCATCGAATCGTTAACCAATTTCGCACAATAAATCGCGATTGATAAATATTTCGATTATACTATTAAAAACGTAAGCTCAATTAAAATTGTACACACTCGGACCTCGATTGGCGAAACTTCCTTTGGAGAAAGTACTCGCTTGGAGTACGACGGATTAGAAATATTTTCTGGCGCGTAAATTTAAATACCAGGAAACAGTACAATACTTTGCAATGAACTAATTATATCTATAAATGATAATTTTGTAAAAAAAAATTTATTGAAACACTGTATTAGGTTGATGAATTGTCTGAAATACACTCAGACCCCGGCTTGACGTAAGTTTCTGCGACCGGAAGTATTCCTTTGTTGGGTTCAAATGTTTTTTAAGTGGGAGAATTTTGTTCCAATAAGGGAATACCCACTTCAAGAAAACTCACATCAAGAGGGGTCCAAGTGTACACATTTAATGCAAATGAAGTTATTACTGTCAGTGTTTACGCAATATTTACTCCAAGCGAATACTTCCGGTCTCGGAAAGGTTCTTAAAACGAGGTTGGTGTGTACAACAAACTAAATTTATAACAAAATTATCGATACTGTTGATGGCATAATTTGTAAAGCAATAAAATAAAAAAAGGAACTTGAAATAATAAAATATACACTAAAACTGACATCAAAAAACAATAATGCAAATTACTATAAGTACGTTTTAAAGGCGTTTCGTTAACCAATTTACATCGCGCTTCTGTTTTTTACAGCCTTATTATTTTTCCTTGTTATTATTAATTGATTTTCTAGATTCTATTCTACAGTTCTCTCAACTCTAAACACTTATTGCACGAAGGCAACTGCGCTACAGTTGACTCTAAAAGCAACGTTACTTTTATACACTGAAAACAAAGTAATGGTAAAATTCAAAACATTTCATATTAATGTAGAGATATCTCCGAAAAATGAAGTGTTTCGCTATTAATAATAGTAAAAATGATAATCATAACAGTAATTTTTAGTATTTATGTATTTAAAGGTACTACATACTTTTCGAATTTTACTATTATATATAGCAAAAACATTTATTTTTCCAAAATATCCTTAATTTGATATAAGAAATAATATTTTATGATATTTCTTTTTTCTCAGTGTATAATATTCCAAAAATATTTGCCAAAAATATTCCTATGTCTGACTCTAGAAATATTTATGGTACATTTCTGGAATAATAAAAAAAATGCGACTCACCCAAGAATATATCAGAGGTATTTCTAAAGCCGGACATTAAAATATATCTTTGGTATATTCAGAATGTTCCAAAAATATTCGTCGCTATTAGGGCGATTTTTTCTTCGTTTTTGAATATTTATTGCCGAGTTTAAGACCGCTGAATGATATTTGAGACGCGCAATAATACAATGATAACCACGTTAAATGCATTAATGGAAATGACCAATTTAGTCACAGCGGGCTTGTTCTCTTGCGTCTTTGGTTTTGTAATATATTTGAGGGGTCAGCGCGCAGGTTGAATTACGGTCTCGTGCGCCAAGTTACAATGTGTGAAGAAGCAAGCGTGTGTCATCTCGTGATACAACTTCAAACTATCGAAGTAAACAGAAGTCGAAAGATGCGATAAAATATACAATTCGTGGCAAACATTTCGTTCGTGGTATTTCAATCCGTATTATTTCCGTGTTGTTCGTACGAATGGAAAAAGAAAAGAAAAGAAGGCTCGATCAGTATTTATAGTTTAACGTTTTACTTGTGATCGATACCCCAATGTAAAAAGTATTGAACATAGTGAAACCGGCATGGGTTTTGGAATAAATTACCTGAGATATACGTAGTGTAAGGGAATTGACCTGCGACGTTGATATTTTAACACTTTTTACCATTCCTGCTCCTGAATTAATTCATTTTTTTTGTTCATTTCTTTCTCTATTATTGTTATTATGAATGTCATTAACTTGGTATTCGAGTAGATTGCTCTCAAAATGTTTATCACATAAATCATTCCCAGTTATGTAATAATTGTTAAAAGTAATTTAAGAGAAATTAATGCAATATATTTTTTAATGTAACACTTTTTACCATTTATCAGTATCAATGGAAAAATCAGTCGCCTTTATCATTACAAAAAAGTCGATCGATCAATACCACGTTCTATATAGAAGAACATACAAATAAATTTTCTACTTTGGGATTACACAATGGGCCCAATGGAAAATTAACTTAAAGGTTAAAATGACGTTGTCATGTTGTTACACCAACATATGTAACTCAACTTATTTCCAGTTATAATTATTTATTATTTATGTAACACAAAATTCCGCACAACAAATTTAATTACGAAAAAAAGAAGAAAAAAAAAAATGAAAAAGAAAAATTGAACGAAAATTGCAATGATTATTGTTGAATCAAAGCACGAAACTGATTTCAATCTGAACGATGTTTTGAAAAACACTGATTAAAAAAAAAAAGAAGGTAATTATGTAGAACCGAGTACAGGAAAAGAAATTTCCTGCGCTTCGCACGAACATCGTTTCGCGACCAAGAATTACATAGTTGCAATGATGATTTTTTTATGAAACATTAAGAGGCATTACTGAAGCTGTTGTGGTTAAACTCGCTGAATTATCTCAGTTGACGTTTCACACCTTAGAATTGATTTTAATGAACACTCATTAGTTACTCGTTCGACGATTCAACGGAACGTTCCAGCGACTTTTTCACGGTCTTTAGTTTTGATTTGGGGTGCGTATAAGTCGCTGGTTCAACGAACTTGAGATCTCGGTGTTACACTGGACGATATTCGTCGTTATTGCCAAAGGTCTTCATTTCGTAAACAATGAATTCTTTGTATCAGTTAGCGATGCAAAAGCGAAGAATATTTTATGGACGTGGCACTTTGCGATATCAAACAATTTCGCAAGTTTTTGCACTACGAGAGAATAGATAATGAATCATTAATATTAACCGGTGCGAAGTAGAGTGTTTAGATTTATAGATAGCGCATTAATAAATCGGTTTTAGCAATTCATTTATTCATTGCAGAAAGTGGGAGGGATGTGGGAATTTGATTTCAATTAATAATTCCCTGATTAAGCTTTGTTATGTTAGTGTAAAATAATGTGAAAATTGCTTACTCTTATTAGTATAAAAATATTAAAAAAAAATGGTATTAAAGTGAGGAAAATTTATTGGTATTACCTACTATATATTATAACAACTTGGGTACACGTGTGCATTTAAAATTTTCCTTATAATATGGTATATAAAAAAATATTAGAAAAAAGATTTGAACTCGTTACCTCAATATCACCAGTCGCGTGCCTTACCATTATTTTATGCTACCACTTAGTATTGGTGATTTTACTTTGCAAATATTTATGACTGGAAACGCTTGGATCACACCCTTCTCACATTCATACTAAAGTATGACAAAAAAACAAATATTTTTTCACATAAAGGCGCAGACTTCCATTCCTAGATTACGATATTTAGATAAAATATTTTGTAACATACTATGTCGTATTATAGGGTTAGCTATAAATGCACACATATCCTTAAGTTCTTATAAAATATACTATCACAATTATTAAGAAATTTCTTTCAGTGTATTGCATTTTATATATATTTAAGAATCTTGGACATAATTATAAAATCATGATAAACTTAATTACTTTGAATCTAAAAGTTTAATAAATTTTAAAAAGATGGTATTTTTACATTTAGAAATGTAATTTTGAATACTGTTCTTTGTAAATGTCAGCATTCAAAAAAATCAATTAGTATGCATATATTATGGTTAAAATAAATGATTCGATATTAATCATGAATCGAACAAGACAATTAAATTAGTCAGCAAGTTATTGTCTTAGCTACTGACATTTAATGATTCTAGTAAATAATTACTTTTTCAAGTTGGAAATGATTTATTTGTATATACAACCGAAAGAAATATGATTGTTAAATATTCTAATTTAAATTCTACTTCAGTGACACACTTTTAAAAAGGATCACTTTATTATAATAAAACGTTGAGATTTTAATATTTATTTGTTTTGAAAACAACATTTCCCTCTCAGTGTAGATACACCTAAATAACTCTGTCGTTATTTCAGTTTCTTTTAAATACTCAAAAAGTGTATTCGATTTCATTTTCCTTGTTGTTCATTTAAATTATAAACGTCTAATTTTATGATAGCTAATAAGAATAAGTAAGATAGTAATAAACGTTCTAGTTTAATTATTTTTTAACGCATTTATAAAATTGAACATTCATTTCATTATTACTTTTTATTAATATCATTTTCAACTGACATTATATATAATTTTATTTAATTTTATCAAGTAATAATTTGTTAAAATAAAATTATAAGTTATAAAATTATTTTCTATTAAATCATTATTTTACTTTAATTTGTGAGAAGAATTAATAAATGTTGATAACATTTTATTCCAGTCATTGAAAAAAGTTACTTTAAAAATTAGTGTATTATTTTATACATACTACTATATACATTTTGTCATCTTTCTGTAATATTTATCATACAATTTAAAAGAGGTTATAAGAATTCTAAGAAGTTTATATGATCCAGTATAATAATAATTTTTATCTCAATGCGTAATAAGTAGTTTTTAAGTTGGTAGCCCTAGCCAAAGGCGAATGACAACTAACTTAAAAATATTTATTTCCAAATTGTGTAACAATAGTTTATTTACCTTGAAAATAACATATAATAGCAGTCCAAAGGATAACAATTTTACTTTTCAACTGAATAAAAATAAATTTTTATATATTATAACATCTTTTATTTACAATATATAATAAATACGACGCGTAAACAAACTTTTTTTATTACCACTTTTTGATATGCCATAATAATTGTCAACCCAACTTTTTTCTCAGTTTATTCCTATAGTGCGATTTTTTCCGGGGCAAATTTTTATGATATTATCTTGAAAGGTCATTATGGTTCAAAAGAGCATCGTGGTAGTCTTGAGCAGGCTCTCGCTTAAGCCGAACGGCGAAAGTTTTAATATCAATATGGCGAAGCTTTCGACGCATGAGCAGAAGCAGCTTGAATAGCTCGTGTGCTTTTGAGACGCGGCATGTGTCGTCGCAATAAAAGACGCGATTTCGCGCAATCGATACTTGCAATGTTTGCAAGCCATGATTTGTTTTGAGGAATATAACATTTTTTCGGCAATGCGATAGCCTTGTCGTGCAGTGTTGACAGCCACCTTCGTTTCTCCCAGGGTATGACGAAACATTTTGCCTGCTGACCCTTGTCTTATAAATCCCTTTACTTTTTATTCATTTTATGCACAAATTCTGCAACGACATGTATATTAATAACTTCATTTTACATTGTTATACCTTACATTATTTCATCCCATTTTTATTATATACTCATTATCTTGTTTTTTTTTTTTTTTAATCTAAAGACAATTCATAAGCTTTTTAAATACTGAACTATATTTTTAAAAATATATGAAAAAAATATCAGTAGACCAAATCTATTTATTTATAGATTTTACGATTCTGAATGATATTTTCTTAAAGTGGATCGGACACTTTGAAACTGTAACATTTATTCGAAGCATTTCCTTTTTGTAATAAATTTCATTCAATTTAAATTTTAAAGTATCCTAGGAAATATTATTTTATGTGTAGCGTATGAATAATGACGCGTCATTTTAAATTGATGTTTACAAAACATGTAAATCTCCAAATTGTTATTGGGTGGTAAAGATTGACTGAACTTACGCGTTTAGAATTTTAACAAGAACGATTTGAGATTTAAATATTATCATAGAATTAATTTATAACTCGTTATGTTTATTTAAGTAAACACTTTTTTTGAGTGTTTACTTTTTACTTGCGAAAGAACTTTTTTGAGTGAAAATGCAGTTTTACTTTCTCTGAATCAGTTAGCACCTGGTGTATTTATTTTTGGGAATGTGTTAAATTTTTCGAGGAATGTAAGAAAAACATTGATTTGCATGAAGTAAATATTATAAGTTTTTTATAAAAATAATGTTTCTTGGTAAAATGTTATACTGAACTTTAATAATATTTATTACTTATAATGTTATACTCAAATATGTATCTATAAACATACAAATATTAAAACAATATAATTAAAAAAATATTTTTATATTTTTAAAACACATTGTACATTTACCACGTTATCACTTAAAATTTTGGTATTTTAAAATCAATTTTTCTTTTAGATATAATCTTGAGGATATAAGTGAAGTCCACTTAAATCTTGTTTACCAACTTTGAAACATTTTTGAACGATTTTCATGTTTACAAAAACTTGTAATTCAACTTAAATGAAATTCGACAATTTTTAAAAGCTTTCTAAAGTTTGTTAAAATATTTGAGTGTTTATAAATGAGATCCATTACATTTTCAAGAAAATCAATCAAATGAATTAAACAACAAGGAGATATATAAGATTTTTACAGATTTTTTCAGTTTAAACACTTGGATAAAGCAAAGGCACATCTGCACTGAGAAAAATTATGTAACAATTCGCAGATAGGTGTGCATTTATTAATCAATATAATAAATTACGTTATAAATACAGTAATTTCAACTAGAATTGTCAGTAAATTCTATCATAAATGCACGCACATCCGCAAAATTATTAGGAATATAGTAAATTTTATTCTATAATTTTTCTCAGTGTATAAAAATGTGTTATTGCTTTTACTATTATTATGGGTGATATATTGCTTTGACCTTATTGCAGTATGTGAGACTGGTCATAAGCGGTTCATTCAGAATAATGGTGATAATGATAACAGTAATAAGAATAATAATTAATCAAAGGCATAAAAGAAAAACAATTAAATAAACTTATCTCCCTTATTTTAATTATTACACAAATTTAGAGTTAAATTAATATTGATCTAAAAATTTAAAACGCAATTGTTTTTTTTTGAAATTATATAAAATAAATATTTAATCCCGTTAATTATGGGGTAATCGTATATTGGAATTTGTTCACCAATCATAAAAAGTAACTCCTCCCGAAAACACATGAATACAAAATATCTTTTTAGGCGACTATTTCTTCTTAAAAAAAATAAATTATTCATATATTCATTAGTTAAAATATGTTTACATGAATAGAGAAATGCGATCAAGATTTAATATCATTTCATTATTGTTATACATTGCAACGCGTTTCACTTCGATATGCGAATTTACATAATAAAGGGCATCTTTATAATGTAAATGTAAAATTGATTTATGTGTAATTCATTAACATGATACTACGCTTCTACATTTGTATTTATGTTCATTATAAAGTATATGCTGATCAGCTACTTGAAATGTATCAGAATAATTTAATTCCAATTGACTTTGTTCGGTTTTTAACAAATCATTAAATAAGTATAACAAAAAGTTATATTTAATAGACTAATTGAGATTTCCGTACATGTAATTTTATTTTAGACTCTAACAAATTACTTTTTTTTATTACAATCGTAATTAAAACAGAAGAGTGTTAAATTGATTAAACTGTTTTTAATTTGTTTATAATTTTAATAATATTTAAACTTTCTCATAAATTGATTGTTCCTTATCAAATCATAAAAACCTTTTTAATGACTTTTTAATAACCACAGGAATAATTAAATAATTTGTTAACTGGTTTTAACTTGCAACTATTATTGTTTAATTTTGACATGATTTTTTGTTATAGTTAACGAAAAATTTTTCAGTATATTGCGAAGATTGCAAATTAAAATTCCATGCAATACTGATTGTACAAGAAGCAAAAATCTGTATCAGTTAAGCACTCAATTAACGACTTTTAAAGCGTTAGCAGTCCAATAATTATCGCCTTTTTTTGTTTCAGACAATATTAATTAAAAAAAATGGTAGTTCCGGCTGAACATGCTCTTCACGAGGCCATTCAAGTAGCTCCGTTGATATTATCCGACGATGTTCGATGTCAGAAAGTAAGCGGCAGGAATTCTCTTTTAATTATTGAAGATCAACTTATTTTGTTATTATTATCTTAAGTATTCATTTTCATTGCAAGTGCTCTTTCTTAATATTTCATCAAATTAATTTATCTTTTGTAGTACTAATATTGTAATTCATATTAATGTATATTTGGAAAATTTATTATAAATTTGATTTTGTTTTTATCTCAATATTGCAATTAATCTTTGTATGTTTTTAATGCACAGTATATGCATCCTAGATTGTTCAAGATTTACTAAACGATCTCATTAAACTTAGATAAGTTATGTTTACATCTTTGTATGTCACGGCACAATTTCGTATTCTGATGAACTTTGTTTTCTCGTTAATCACAATTAATAAGCGGCTGATGCCATTTTTTATCATTCAAACTCTCATGACTATTGTTTTATCGTAATTAATTGTCGCATCTCAATAAATGCTTTTTGGTCCGACTACTTCGAAATGTTATTTTTACTATTCGTAATTAAAAACGTTCAATTTTCATTGCATTGCCTTAAGCTTGTTAATACCTGCTTTTGAATTAATTCTTAAATATAATTTTCTATTACATATAAATATTGATACATGTAAACATGACTTTAGGATTTTATTTCATGAAAAGAATCATAATATAATTTTACGGTTACATTAAAGTTCTTGCATAACAACAAAATTATGTGAGAACCAATTAAAGTTATTAAAAACAATATATCTTTCATCTTTTGTTATTAACACCAATTGCTGTCGCTATCAATTAGATGCCTGAGGAAATTAAATATGCAATCGTATTGTTCGTTAATAAATTAAATTTTTTTATGAAAATATTCTGTCACGTCTTTTAATTAGTTAAGATTTATCATTTAATAGCAGAATAACAAATTATGTCACATGGTAGATTTATCTTAATTATTTAACAAGAAATTATCATGTATGAAATGCCGAAAAGATTTCCTCTGTGCAGTGGGTAAAAAAATTAATTAATTTTTCAGATTGAAAATAGATTGGCTCACATGAGATTTACTGCAAAAACTGTAAGAAGAATTCAAAATGTTTTCAAAAGTGAAATGGAAAAAGGCATACACCAGCAGCCGTCTTCTCTTCAAATGGAGAACACTTACATTCCAGAACTCCCTGATGGTACCGGTAAGTTACTTGAAATGTTACAATACATTATTAAAAAAACATTTACGTAGCTTTAAAATGCAGCACAGAAGAAAATATTATAGTCATTAAAGACGCGATATAAACTATATTTCTTATTATTAATTATTACCATACTGTATTAAAATTGTAGATAAAGCTTTTGGTATTATTATCTGTAAAATTATAAAAAAGAATTATTAATGTTATAACTATATGGCGCCAATAAGGTAAGCAGTTTACTTTTTAACTTAAATAAAGTATAATAATAAAATTATTTTATTATTCTTCTATCAAATCACAGAGGAGGGTTTGTTTTTGGCACTGGACCTTGGAGGGACCAACTTCCGGATAATATTATTGGAACTCGTCAATGGAGAAGTTGTACGCGAAGACGTGAAAAAATATCACATAAGTTGTGAACTCAGAGTCGGCTCAGGGATCCCACTATTCGACTACATTGCTGAATGTGTGAGCGATTTCGTCATTAACGAGGGTCTTCAGGACATAGAGCTTCCTCTCGGTAAATTAAAATCGACGTTATTCTTATTTTCCTTGTTTACGATATGAGTGGGAGTTTCGTGTCGTTGATACTCTGAAATAAACACTTATTTATATGTAATAAAAATATTATATTATTAGTAAAGATGTAAGAAGTACCAAAAAGTGTAATATGTAACAATTACTAAAAGTAAAAGTATCAACGACCTGATAAATTTACAAGTAAGCATAACTTTTTTCCATTCAAATTAATGCTATCTTTACAATTTTCATTACTGCAAACTATTGTGAAATATTTAAGTCTGATCTTAATACGACCCCTGAAAATTATACTATATTTCAATATTTATATGCAACGCAAATTAATTATTTTTGAGGCGTTGAAATAATACAGTTTGTCATTTAGGTTTAACTTTTAGGCCTTTTATATATAAATAACCATATACTTGTTATAATATATAGTAAAATATATTATATGAATTGATACATTATAGTTTATTTCGTTATTAGGTTTCACGTTTTCTTTCCCTATGGTTCAGCATTCCTTAGATGTCGGCCAATTGGTGACATGGACCAAAAGTTTCAATTGTCCCGATGTTGTTGGGAAGGATGCAGTGTTATTGCTCCGGAAAGCCCTCGACAAACGAGGTGACACAAAAGTCAAAGTTTTGGCAATACTGAACGATACTACTGGGACACTTGTACAGGGTGCTACGCAGGACCACAAAACGGCTATTGGCCTCATTTTGGGAACTGGCAGTAATGCTTGTTATATGGAACGGGCAGACAGGGTAGAACATTGGGAGGTCGAGAGGCACGGCGAAAAAGAAGTAAATGTAGTTTTCAAATTGTCAATACGAAACATTTATACTAATCATTTAATTTTATTAAATAGTGTTTAAATGAAACAGAGATCTAACACGTATTTTTATGTTACAGTTGTTTAACAATTAAAAGCAAAAAGGATATTAACAAAATAAAATAGAATATATTGAATAAAGTGTGAAAATATATAAATAAATAAAATCAAACTATAATTTAAACAAAAAATTAATTCGTCGTTATAATGAAATCATTAATTGAACAATAAAATTTTTCAATTTTTTAGGTAATTATTGACATTGAGTGGGGTGCTTTCGGTGATAATGGGGTACTTGATTTTATTAAAACAGAATTTGATAGGGAGAATGATGCTAACTCACTAATACGAAATTCATTTACGTAAGAACTTCAAATTAATTGCTACTGAAATACCCAACTATATTTAGCTAAAGTTACTAACATAATTAAAATCTTCGTTGCAGATTTGAAAAATATATAGGAGGCAAATATCTCGGTGAGGTTGTTCGTTGTATATTAGCAAGGCTAACAAAGGAAGGGCTGTTGTTTGTGGGAAATACATCTGGGCTAATATTACAACCTGGAAATTTGACTACTGACCTTGTATCACACATAGAACAGTGAGTTTGGAATAATATATAAATATTTATACAAAAGAACTTTGATAAGAAATTCCTTCAGTAGAATTCAGATGAAAATCCAATGAGATGAAGCTAAATATACATCCTGTTAAGTCAAAAATATTATGACATATTTGAAATTTAATAAAATTGTTATATTAATAGGGATTCAGTTGACGGTGGAAGACAAAATACTAAAGAAGTGCTTGCAAAGTTTGGAATTGTACCTGACGAAGATGACATTAATATCGTGCAATATGTCTGCGAGATTGCTTCAAATCGAGCTGCACTTTTAGTTTCAATTTGTAAGTTAATATAAATTGCTATATAACTAATTATTAAACTTATAAATGATAAAAAAAAAGTGAAAAATCTAAACGTCTAGTATTCAGAAAACAATATATTAAAAAATACTCCTTTTTGATGTTAATTACAAATTTTGCAGTCATTCTTATTATATTATTTTTCTCAGTACAAACAACTAATTAATACTTTATTATTGAATAATATTTCACAAGTTATATTAAGTTTTCACTAAATTTTTTACATTTAATGAATATTTAATTTTTTTGCAGGTTTAGCAGTTTTGATTGAGAGAATAAATAAAGAAGAAATAACGGTAGCGGTAGATGGTTCTTTATACAAGCATCATCCTCGGTTTAAGAACTGGATGAACCACTATATCAGTTTATTAGTACCTGGATACAAGGTACCATTCATTTATCCTCATTTTAAAAACAAGACTTTTTTTATTAAAAAAAGTATATCCTATTCATAATTCATAAAAAACCACCTAATTATATACGATTATTATTAATTTGATTAATTAAATTCTAAATTTAATTTCAATTTATTATCAAACTTATTGTCAATTTATTGTCAATTAAGTAGACACATTAAATGTGTACATAATTTTTGATGTATCATTTATGATAAAAATGTGTTTTAGTTTAATTTAATGAACGTTGAAGATGGAAGTGGAAAAGGAGGCGCACTTGTAGCTGCAATAGCTCTCAGACTCAACAAAAGATTACACTAAGATATAAGTTAACTGATACTGTGGGCGGAGTGACATCTAATATTATTTATTATTATAGATAAACAAATAATATCACTTGTTTAATAGATCTAAGCAACCATTTCTGAATTAGTTGCAATGTTACAAAATGTACAGACATATTTTAATGTGTAATTCTACTATTTCATGAAATATCTTGAAGCTAAATTTATCTTGTGATACAATTTTATATAATTGTTCACACACCTACATATATATATATGTATATTTTAGAAATTTTAAAAGATAATATATCAAAGTAAATGACAAAGTTACTATATTCTTAAAGAAAATATTTTTACATAAATTGATAGTTTAATTCCTGTTTATAAAACATTGTTATTTTGTTAGCTGTTTTAAATTAATATATATTTTAAAACAGATATATAATGATGTGTACAAATCAATAAATAAAATTTATATTTTATAAATGTTGTATGCAATAAAAATAGGCTCAAAAATATGAATTATCAAATAAAACAAATTAAATTTAATATTATGCAATATGCAAATAAGTGCCATTTTTGAAATTTATTTGTGTGATTTAAGACGTAATTCAATAAGTGGTATAAGATATAAATGCTTCCAAATAAGAATTTACTTTTTTATCGCTATAAAAGTGGTGACATTTTTGCGTAAACTACACTTGGTTGAAGTTAACTAGTCAATGTACAAATACAAACATCTTGTTATTGTGTTGTTTCTCCGTTATACTTTTATGTAACGTATGTACAAAAAACTCTAATCAATCTAAGTTTAATATTTCAACATCACTTTAACTTGATTGATATTTGCATAGTTGAAGATAAATTCATTACCAAGATCTCAAAAGTTATTTTATATCAAATTTTAACCAACAAGTAAATGATTTATAATGTAATTCACTCTTGCCATTAGTAAATGTAGTTTGTTTAAGTGCTATTGTTAAATATAGTTGAAAGTAATTCTCTTTTTTTTTTATCAAATACTTTTATAGTTTTATAAATATTAATTATATAAAAATGTCTATGAAACTTTAAGTCTTAACACCAGTAATGTAATGGCTTATTTTAATGTTATTCGAATAAATTACGTTTGGATTAATAATATTGAAGTGTCAAGTTAATAGAAATGTCAGCATTGAATGCCCAAGTATAAAATTACATTGCGAAGACTTTGAGATTTATAACACTATTAACCTGTTATGATACTATTCAACATATTTTGCTTACATAAAACTGATAAACTATATTATCAGTATGTTAAAATAATTTATAAAATTCATTAATAAAATCAAATTGTATACATGCATCAGAGAATTCGATTTATGTTTACTATTATTTTTGTTTATATTACTTACTTCTTTCATCCTTTAAGTTTCACTTCATCTAATAACTAACACTTCTTTATTTCCCAAGCACCCAATAATAATTATGGTTTGACAAAATTTTTATGAAATTTATATCATGAAAAATGTCATAATGGGTTAATTCATTTTTATTAATTACTCTTCAGGTTATATTTTCAATTGATGTAAAATAATTTTAGTAAATGATTTAGATATATATTGATAGACATAAGTCGATTGTTGTTAATAAATTTGAATAAAATATTATTATTTAATAATAAAAGAAACAAAATTAATTTTGATTTTACCTTTACCTGGAGTATCAACTTATATGGATGGTTGGTTAATTGGTTTCTTCAAGGGTTAGGATGATTGCGCTGTGAATCCTCGTACACCAATCTCTGCATTCCCTTATCATTTATATGTCGAATCAGTTTTAAAGAGTTTCCATTCTGTAGATCAATAATATTTATTTTAATTTCATTGAGTTTCATTGATTCAATGCCAACTAGACAGAAGTTATATATGCCTCTTGTACACATTTAAGACAAAACATTAATAATTAATTATCAAGAGATTTTACAACTTCAAATAAGTTCACGACATTCCCACGGATTAACGTTGACCATGAAAAATATATTTGTTTTTGAAGAAGAAACTGTTTGTACTTATGGCGCTGACGTCTTAGCGCCAATGCATGCAATTTTTTTCGCGCTTTAAACATGACGCCATATTGGCGATCAAGCTAAGGACAATTTATTGTACAATAAATTCTGTCCAGAACTATTTTTCGGTCACATAGGCCCAATAAGTTCTGGCAAATGTACTTAAAAGTGATGGCAATTAAAAATGCTGATGCACTGAATTTAAATTTCTATGAATACGAATTTTTTAGAACACAAAATTTGTTTTTAGGCGAATCAGACAATTATATTGAACTTGATAAATAAGGACTGGAATCTAATACAGGCATTACACATTACAAGAGTGGACAATAAATATTGTTCAAAGACCAATTATTAGAACTACTTTCAGCAGATATATGTTTAACGGCAATAAGTTTCTAATCCTACATCCTTTGTACAAGAAATACCAATAAATTACCACTTATATATTGATGCCGGTATTCGTTGCATATTATTTTCATTAATAGGGGTATTACTTACTCGACGACGAGTAAAAATAGACCATTTTGAACAAGGGGCACTAGGTATAAGCACAAAAAATTCGCGAACAAGAGCAACCCAACGTTCCCGCGCGGAGGTTACTATATACAACTGCGGCGACGAGCCGCCATTAGCACCACGTTAATAAAAAAACCGTTAAATCTAAATACTTTACTTTTGTAAAAAATCTTCAATAATAAATTGAATTAAGTTGATTATTTTTGTAATATTAAAATGTTACAATTAATTTGCAAAAGAAATATTACAATTTTATGTAAGTAAGTACGTTATTCTCGCGGATTAACGTGGATTACAAAAAATATATTTATTTAAAAAGAAAAAACGTCTAGAACGCATGGCGTCGCCAACTTCGCGTTAATGCATGCAATCTTTTACAAAATTCGTTTTTAGGCGAATCAGATAATTATATACATATATATATACTTATACATAACTTGTTTAAATAATAACTGAAATCTAATGCAGGCATTAATTTATTTCAAGATTAGACAAAAAATACTTTACTTTTATAATAAAACTTTAATAATAAATTGAATTAAATTGATAGCATTTATAGATATTACTTATTTATAAGTTATTTGCAAAAGAGATTTTACAACTTTATAATGCTGTTTTCATTCTTCAAAACTCGCTTAGTTAATAAAGGATGCCCTACCGTAAAAATAATTATCTGTCCTTTATTAACTGAGCGAGTTGATGACGAATGAAAATTGCATAAGATTTATCTGTGTGTAAACAAGTTTAAGTTGGCCATATTAGGCAATTTTATACACTGAAATATAGTAATACTGGAACGTGCACTGACGCGACAGAAACGAGCCGAGTGAGAACGCATGTCGCGGGAGAACCTGTCTTTGTTGTACAGTCAATTCTAAAAGTTGCAAAACATCAACTCCGTGCCTGCACCAGGATGAGGTACAATTTTTAACACAGCACACTCGTACCATCTTTATTAA
>JABFPN010000896.1:0-36427 GCA_022817305.1 Leptoteleia sp. ZL-2020
TGCGTATAAAATGTGCACTTTGAATAAAATAAGTGTACAGTGTATATTCGATACACATAATTCAGTTGGTTCTGGTGTAGGTTCCGGAACTACAGAACCTGACAGAACCGTCCAAGGAAAAACGCTAATAGAGAATTGTTTGTATAAATTGCGAAGATGTAAAAGTGCTATTTCCATTAAATTAGTGCATTTTTAATTTATAACAATATTATAGTATATTTTTGGATTTAACGAGAAGAGCACCCTGCACAATCAATGGGAGAATGTATGCATTTGCAGGAAGTGATATTTAATGCAAAAGTATTCGGTTTTACATGATCTTCAAGTCTGGTGATGTATCAAGTCTGCTGCCACGGAGTTAGTGTCTTTTGTAATCAAAATTTAATTAATTTATATTTTATGATCTACGGACCAGAGCGCTATTCTATGGACACGGGAATATAATTTGATTCACAAAAATATATGTACTGATTAATATTCTCAACGTATTTTGGAAAGTGCGATTGTTTTGTCGTCTGCTCGAAAGGAAGCAGCACTTTCCAAAATACGTTGAGAATATTTATCAGTACATATATGTTTGTGAATCAAATTATATTCCCGTGTCCATACAATAGCGCTCTGGTCCATAGATTATAAAATATAAATTAATTAAATTTTGATTACAAAAAACACTAACTCCGTGACTGTAGACTTTATACTTGTGGCGTATTCGGAAATGATTTTCAGAAAATATTATTGATGTTTCATTTCTCTCTTTCAAGTCATCATTAAATGAAAAAGAAAAGAGACAAATTCTCACAAAATATTATAATGTCATTTTCCGAATACGCCATTGCCCTTAAAAAGGGTGCACTTATATGAACAGCATTATCTGTCCTTTTTTAACTGAGTGAATTGTTTCATCTTGAATATACCATAAGTCATTTGTGAACAAAAAGAAGACAATAAAATGATTATATAATAATTTATGATATTAGAAAGTATGAAAATTTATCGTTGCTGGGGGCCTATTCTGAAAATCATGAAATCATGGTTTAGCGATTTCATGAATATCTCAACGTATCCTTTTAAAATTGTTTATGGGCATGCGTTGACATATTCATGAAGTCAAAAAGAAGAAAGAAGAATTAATTTATTTTTAATAAATATTAAATTAAACAAAACTTACAATACAATTGGCATGTTTCAGCTTGAATAATTTCTTAAATTAAAAAAAGACAGGGATTATGTTTAAATAAGTGCATCCTATTTTAATTTAAAAAATTATTCGAGCTGAACATTTTTAAAATAAGCTAACTTCAAGATGAATTGGGTACTTGTTTATTCTTGCTTGAACTCGTTTTGCCGCCAGGTGTTTCCTGTTTAAAGAAATAGATGTTCATTTTAAATTAAATTATTTCTTTAAGCTTAATATATAACTTCAACTTATCGTTGGTTGAAAACAAAACCAAACGTGTGCCTGAATAAACGTGTAGTTTTCTTGGCAAATTGAATTGGATAATAGCTTAAAAAGTTGACGTCATAACCGACACTTGTAGTGAAATTTAAATGTGAAAAAAGTAACCTTCTACGGAATTTAAGTTGTAAGTGAAAAAGAAGAAAGAAAAGGTTTTTTTGTAGGAAGGTTTGGATAAATTATTTCCACCAAAATGACTGCGGTTGCAAGTACCGTTGACGTAAACGAAGCCGAGGAAGATTATGAAGCTAATGCGCAAGTAAAATTGATCAAAACATTAGTGGTAAGTATATATACTCTGATGTAAATTAGAAAGGGATAATGATTACTTTAATGTGTATTTTTCTTTCAAAATTAAATTACGCAATTAAATATCATGTTAAATTTGAAAAATGATTAAAGAGGAAAGATAATATAATTTTACAAATAAAAATAATTTTGATATGAAATGTATAAGAGAAATAATAGTAATTAAGAAATTCAAATATATTTGTTCGTAAAATATTACACAATATTATAATCTTTTAAGTAAAGGAAAATATCAGTTAATCTGATTTAAACATTCATTAATTTTAGGGAAATGGTATTTCAACTGGTGACGTTAAGAAGCTTGAAGAAGCTGGTTATCATACAGTTGAATCAGTGGCGTATGCTGCAAAAAAACATTTAATTTCTATTAAAGGTATCAGTGAAGCTAAAGCAGACAAAATCCTTCAAGAAGCTTCTAAATTAGTAGCTATGGGATTTAAAACTGCGACAGAACTCTTCCAGATCAGAGCCAATATTGTTTATATTACGACTGGATCGACAGAGCTTGATCGACTTTTAGGGGGGGGAATAGAAACAGGCTCCATTACTGAATTAATTGGTGAATTTCGTACCGGAAAATCTCAATTATGCCACACATTAGCTGTTAATTGTCAGTTACCAATAGACATGGGTGGAGCAGAAGGCAAATGTCTTTACATAGATACGGAAAGTAGTTTCAGACCTGAACGACTTGTAGCGGTGGCAGAAAAGTATCAAATGTCTGGAAAGTCAGTTCTGGAGAATGTAGCTTGCGCTAGAGCTTATAATACTGATCATCAGACTCAACTTTTGCTTGAAGCTGGTGCCATGATGACTGAATCAAGATATGCATTGCTGATTGTAGATAGTGCTACTGCACTCTACAGAACAGATTATACCGGTCGTGGTGAATTGCAGTCAAGACAGTCGCATCTAGGACGATTTATGCGAATGTTATTAAGGTGAGAATTTAATTTCAAAAATAAAATTTGTAACAAGTCTCATTCTTAAAATAATTTCATTTTAAGACTCAGACATATATAATAAATAATACAGAAGCATATATTATATCTTTTTGGGTGTAAAAGGCAGTTAGAGACTTGTCATAAATTGCTACATTATAAATATATATATGAATTGTTACTATTATATTCTTTTTAATAATTTTTGTATAGATTAGCTGATGAGTTCGGTATTGCTGTTGTTATTACAAATCAAGTTGTAGCACAAGTAGATGGTGCCGCCAGTATGTTTGGAGGTGACACAAAGAAGCCAATTGGGGGTCATATTATTGCACACGCTAGTACAACAAGGTTATTATTCAGAAAAGGAAGAGGCGAGACAAGAATATGCAAAGTATATGATTCACCTTGTTTGGCTGAAGGGGAAGCAACATTCGCGATTAATGCTGATGGCATCGGCGATGCAAAAGATTAAAGTAGTAAGTTCAGAATTATTGAAACTATTATTACTAAATGTTTGTAATAAGATTAATATAAATATATTTAATATTGTTATAATAAATAAATTAATATTATATTCTCTGATTTGTATAAATTTAAAATCACCTTTTATATATAAATCAGAAATATGTATTAAAATTAAAATTTTATAATACAAATATCTATTTTGACTCAATATTACTTGGGAAATTTAAAAATTTATATTAATCTATAAAGGTATGTAAATTAAAGTTACATTACCGAACTCAATTTTTCCCATTAATTTATGTAAAAATTGTTATCTTTAAATATTAATTAAAATATAATTTATCAATCTAGGTTTATTGTTCATTAAATTTATTGGGTATAAATTTATGGACACTTAGTAAAATCTAATCATCATTCATTCTATTTATTGTATATACAGTTGATATAAAATTAACTGTTTAATGTAGATTCTTATTGAATCTATCCATTTTACAGTAATCAAAAAATGTATATTATGTTTTTCTGACATTTATTAATATTATTTTAATTGCTTACAAAAGTTAAATTGACAGATATTGTGGCCAATTAAACTTGAATGTTTAAATTTAAACATTAATTAACAATTAATGACTTTTCAATTTAAATATATATTTCATGATGAAGTTGATTTAAATTTTAATTTTACACATCATTAATATTATCTCAGAAATATTAAAATAATAAAACATTAAACAATTATAATAGTTTCAATAATTATATAAAGATTAATTTACAAAGATTCACATTTGATGTGACAATAAAGGCATACATAATTAAGTGAAAATATATAAATATTATTTTTGTATAAAATCTGCAAAAATGTATAAAATTATTGGATGTACATATTTGCAAAGCAAAAAAAAATTAATTTACGTTAATTATCTATTATAAAAGATAAGCTATTACTGTAACATTCATTTTGTACATAGTAAGAAAAAATAAAATTATTTTAATTAATCAATAACAAGAACATTTATTGCAACAATGGTAGTGAAATAATGTCATATGTAGAATTAGAATTTAATGATTTCAGAAGAACACATTTAATTGTTTGGGTTAACATTTTTCAGGATTGCCTTATGACAAAAATAATGCAATAAAGCAACAATTAATTTTTATTTCGTTTATTTCAACAATTTCATAATAACGTAATAATATTACAATATGGCTTTTTTATTCTCATCAGATAACAGGAATTTTTTTTTCATATCAATTAACGCATCACCTCGAAAATGAGCCTAGCATAGAAATATAACAATATTTTATTATGCAATATCACCTTGTGTATTTGAAGTATTGTTTATTCCGTTTAATAGTTTGATACGAATTTACTACTTATTACACCAGGCTATTATCGAGGCATACAATATTTAATAGCAGATAAGTGAGATCAAGATATTTCGAATAATCACGCCCTTCTTACCAGCGATATAACAATTTATTTGTATCCATGTTTAAGCTTTTAATTTTATTTCAGTGTAATGTAATAAATGTTGCTATGATCAAATTAAATTCGTTTCCTCAAAACACCTCAAGGAATATCAAAAGTGACATAATATTAATAAATAATTATGTCGCGGGTAAGTCGATGCCGTCACGGTTCTTATGTTAAAATATCGGTAACCAAAGTGTCAGTAGATTTTTAGGTGGTAATAATTGGCTTTTATTTTCAATCATATATCGTCTTCGTACATGGAAGCACAATTTGTCCATCATTATCATCACCCATTCTTTGATTAACCTTCCTCCACCAAACTCGTTTTATTTACGTTATTATTATAAGTTATGTTAAAGATATTAAAGAGTTCAGTTTATAGAGAAAGTGATGTAACGACAGAATGTTTCGACCCCAATTCTCAATATTTATTCTACATTTGAAACATTTCTAAGATACAGTTAAAGTATCGTGCGTGTTTTACACTACACTCCTAATGAATTATTATCTAATTGCTTTTACGTAATTGTTTAATTAATGTTAATATTTATTCATAGTAATTGGTTATCCACATTTGTTTTATACGAACATGATTTTAGTATTCAATTTTCCTTTTAAATATGTATAAGTATATTTAGCAGTAATTGTTTAATTTATTTTGGTTTATGTGTAAATATTTAGTTATAACTTTTAATTATTTTTTATGTTATTATTTTTATCATCGTGTTTATCCCTATCTCATTAAAATCCTTATTACCATACTTCTATCTATTAAATAATCGCAATCGAAAGAGCCAACGAAGCTTGTTTTTTTTTTTCTGTTTTACTCGCACGTGAGTTATAAATGTATTAGGAAATTGTCATTCATTTGGATTAAAACGAGTTGATATACGATTCATATACGTAGAAACGGTTATACATTTGATGCTTCATCCGTTTATCTTCTCTACAAATTTGTCAGTAAAAACGTTTATTTAAATATTTTAACTTAAATTAGATACATTGCGTACATAGTTACTTATAATATATAAACCGTTATATATTATACGTAATATTTATATTATTATGTTCACAGGTCTTGCGTGCTTAATCATTTCATGAGGGCTTGTGTGCGAGCCCCGGATTGTTTACCGTGTTATATTTCTTTATGTAAAAATTACTGCGTGGCGTACGTATCTGTTATCATAAATCTATACAATTTATCGTTATCGGTGATCGACTTTACCATTCATCCCTGGTCGACTATCTAATCATTATTAATATACTCACTTTAAATTTTATGCAATTATTACCATTCGTTTATTAACTCTGCAATGTAATTGTTGTTTTTAACATTCTCCTTTATAAAGATTTTACATTACTTGTTGCTTTATTCGCCGGCCGTTAAAGACCTATTGTCCGATTGCAGGGTTAATACCCTCACAGGTATAATTCTGTTTAATCAGGAATAAAATTTGTTAAGTATTAAGTATTGCAAAGTATTAAGGAATCGTTCTTCACCGTATAAACGTGTAAAAATATTACAAATTTAATCATCAATCCGTAGAACACGTAGATTTTGTTTAACATGTTTTATAATAGAATAATAGCGTACGCTGAGCAAAACAGCACAGTTGATATTGGCTTTTAATTCGGTTTCAAACGCGTGACGGACTTTCAATAAAAATTACCGCCTTTCGTTAATAAAAGTTTCAGTTTTGAACGTTAATATTCAACGGTTAAGACTGACAATTTTGTACCCTAAAAGTGTGGCCATTTTTATTGGAAAACCTGCGTGTATTTGAAACAAAGTTAAGAACAATGATACACGTGCTTTTTTTCTCGGTACCGAACAAATATGAGTGCAATGCAAGCTTTCCTCTTATCGTTTAATTCATCCCTTTTTTCTTATCACATTGATTAAGAATATAGTAGTAACATGAACGTATGAACAGAATGAAATGAGTTATAAAAACATACAGTATGATTGTTCTTCCTGAAAGTGTTTATTACTTACTTCACATTTGCATTGGGTGGACATTTGTACCAAAATTATACTTTTATAACACATGTGTGTGTTCTGTAGGTTATTATAGCCACTTATATACCACAGTATATAGAATTGATATTGAATATTGCCCTTCAGTCCTTATCCTCTCCTAAATCTATTGCAGGGGTAAAGAAGGACAGAGGCAGTACTCGTTGGAAGTATATTCTACACTGCTTAAACTGTCTACGTTTTTAAGTTATATCTTATGATAAATAAACTTGTCATTTAATGTGTATATTTATAAAAGGAACCCATTCAATTTAAATAGACAGTTCTGTCAGTGTAAATGTTCAACTTTTTTTTTTTATTTTGCTTAATATTTTAATTCGAATGAATTGGTACAATGATGATAATGGTACACTGAGAAGAATTATATAATAAAAATTGGTACATTGTTAATAATCTGCGGAAAGGTGTGTAGTTATAATAGAATTTATTAATAATTATAGTTAAAATTATCGTACATATATAATTTATTATGTTGGTTGGTAAATTCTATCATAAGTGCACACCAATCTGCGAGTCATTTTATAATGTTTCTCAGTGTAATAGAATTTTTGTCAAATGTTTAACGAATGAGAGTCGGAGGACAGACCTTCACAATTAAATTTTGTTGCATCGTTTTTCAATCATTTTAAAAGTAAAATATGTTGTAAGTTTTAATTTATAATAATCAAAGTATCGTACTTAACGAGAAAATAAATTCTTTTAACTTGTGAAACTTCCTTCGTCTTGGAATACCAATTAAAATAATTTACTATCTCGTGAAGCTATTTTTTTTTATATATATAAGTAGCATTTTAGTAATATTTATACTTCCTTTTAATATAAACGAAAAATTCGTGACGCAGACAAATTTATGACACCCAATTACTTTTGCGAATTATTGTATATATATGCAAATGTTGTACTAGAATATAATAACAATAATAAGAGTTTTTTAAGCCTAAACTAAGCAATAATTGACGCAATATTATACCCGGAGCAGAAAAATTTATTGCGAGATATCCTAAAGATTTCCCCACGGGATATCCCATGATATTTCTGGGATATCCCTAGAATATCTTATAAATAATTTTTCTACTGGAGGTGATTTCGTACAGAAGTGCAAAATATAATTTTAAGCAAGACATAGTAAAATTACAATTGAAGCAGTTTAAGCACACTTCTCTTGGAAATAAAATATATATTTCTTATATATATCATTGTTTATATTAAAAATAGACATATTAGATCAATGTTTATTTTTAAAAGTTTAAATTTTATGTTAAATTTAATTGTTGAATAAAAATATATTTGAATTTATTAGATTTTTGAATGCTTTTAAGTAACAAGAAAATCCCAAAGTTAAGATGATTTTGTTTCATTTCAAAACAAGTAACGCTTAGTGTTATGGAACAATAAGCTTACAAGTTATTATATACCTATCCTTAATTAACAATGACATATTTAAAAGCATCTAGCAGTTGTTAGGAATAATTTTGTTGTCTTGTATAAAAAGAAATTATACAAGAAAATCATGGTTGAGCATTTCTCAAAAGCATTTCATGCTTTTGTTTCCGACTCTCCGTTAACTTTGAACGCCAATATACGTTTCGTGATGTTCTAGAAATTGCAAAAACAATGATAAATATGATTAATATGTTGTCTGGTATGATAGAAATTAATTTAACAAGTTTTACACAAATTATATTTTACACGGAGAAAAATTTTTAGATCAAATTTACAAAACTGTATTATTATTATGTGGATGAAGTCATGCGCGAATTCATATTGACTCAATAACTGTCCGGTTATATTTCAAGGTCAATTATTAATTATATTTTAAAAAGGTTTAAACCAAAAGTAAGCTTTTGGTTGATTTTAATCAGACAGTGATGATAAGTAGGTGCAACATTTTTAGTCATTAAATATCCTTTATATCATGTTAAAATTAATAAAAATTTCTGAATATTTCATTCGCAGCATAAATATCTGGAATTAGTTGCAGATTAAAAAAGTTTCTTCGATGTATCAATTATTTAGTGTTATTCCGTTAATATCATATTTATTTTAAATCTGTTTTATAGATATGTATATTAAATTTTAATAAGAAAAGTTGTTTTTACAATTCTAGTTATTTTTCTCTTAAGTCAGGATGACACTTTCCCAATATTTTTCTTTCCTTTTTTTTCATATTCATTTCTTAACAGTATTTTATATAAAATATATTTATACAAGAATTATAAGTTTAATATTTATATTTTTTTAATACGGGATTGTACAAGAAAGTAGGTAAAACGAAAAGAATTTTAATGATTAAATACAGAATATGCATTATATATAAAATAATTATATTATATACAATAAAAGATTTTCTATGTTGGGAGGATAAAACATTTCTTTTTTATTTTTTTCTCAAAATTATGTCATTCCATATATGTCCCATGTAGAAACTTTTCCCATGGGATTTTAGTTCATGAATATTGGCGAAAATGTTGCAAAAATTTATATCATTGAAGAATTTTATGTTTATAGAAATTAATGCCATGTTTTAGCGTGCAGAATATTGCAATATCGCATATAGAAGATTAGAATAATATTTTTAATTACGCCAGTTAATAGTTAAACATTATTGTAACTTCCTATGCGGGGCGCACTGAGCGAAAACTTTTGCAGAATGTGACTATACTTTATGATAGCGTTGACATAAAGCCAAATTTGTCGGTAATTATAAATCGTCTTATGAAAAGTAACCACAATTATCAAAACGTTTCTAAATCTGACGTATTGTGTGGTTTAAAATATAATTGCCAACAAAAATGTATGTTAACATTGTCATAAAGTGTTTCTTGTAACAGCTGCACGTAAAGTGCTTTTTTCCACCCTGTATGGAAAGAGGAAAGTAGTAACTGTCCGCTCTAGGGCGGAAACCTTTCCTTGTTTCAAATAAGGCCGGAAAAGAGTACTTTTTCCGTACACAAAAAGTAATACATGCATCAGGGATGGAACATCGTTTAGAATCTTGTCTGAAATTAGCTGCCCTGACTATGTTTCGCGCAGCCAACTTCACACTAGTCCATAATCGCTACTGTTCCATCCTTGGTGTATAATGTACTGTTGTTAAAGTTTTTTTTTATGAAACGTTTCACTATGCGTATCAACGCTTAATACATTACCGTTTCCTATGGATAGATTAAATATATAAAAATATTTCTATTCGGTCCTCCGAAGACTCCACGTATATAATTTCCTTTTAAAATTTTTGTTTCTTTGATATATCTTGCGAAAAAGTCGTAAACTAAGAAAAGAGCAATAATTATTTACTGCAATCAATGCAATATTTTATTTAGTAAATTGTCGCTAAAATTTCTCTCCGTGCACAATATATTATTTTTAGTAGAGTATTGTATTCGTGGACATATGACTGGCTTTTAAATTTTGCACGCATGATAATTAGCACAATGTTGATTGTAAATATGGTAACTTAATCGTAACTATAATTTGCACATGTAATATAAAGTCTAATGAATGTTTTATGTACATTTGCTTACTATATATATTATGGTAAGCCAGTGTTCACCGATTGCGATAATATTTCTGCGATGATATACATACATACATACATGCATATATATATAGTGGCATAAGTATATATATATGTATATATATACATATTTTTTTTTATTTTGTATGAGTATAGGTATTGTACACACGTAATGGTAAAAATATAATAAAAACTTCAGAGTAATTATCATACGCCATTACAGATAATTAAAGACGATAAATTAAATAACTGTATATATTTTCACTTATTGTATTACGAACCTTAATTAATTTAAAGTTGTAAAATTTAAATTCTTTGCAATTTTCAGTATGCAATGCAAGTGTAGCATTTGAAAATCAATATGTTTACGCAAATGAAATATCGCTTAAATTTACTTTAAAAATTTCGTCAACGTTTTACCCGTTTACATATTTAACAAATTATATTTTTTTGTGATCTTATTTTAATACTACGTACGCGGTTGGCTCTTTCATTAATAAGCACACGCGCTGTTATACGACTTGAATATTTAAACTGGCTAGAATTTTGGCACTTGAGCTTGCGTATCTAATTAATAAATTTGTTTATGTTATCGATACTGCGATCATTATTCATTTAACGCATTTATTCGGTATGGAAACTACAGTTTAGGAAACTACATTTTTCTATTTATTGTGACACATCTTGTTTTAATATATTTTCCACGACGCTGCGACGAAAGTACCACTTTCCGTTACGCGAGAGTTTTGAAAATCAGTATTTTTCTCGCACGCGTTGTGAAAAGTATCGCAACGCAACGCCTCGCAAAGTTACACAATTGACAGCTCGTGTTGTCACACTCGCGGTCATTGAAAATTGTCTGCCTTGCGTCCCTCGTTGCGTGGCATACTATATGTCACTCGATATTAGCATTTCTCTTTCTTTTTCTTTTCATCTTAAGTTCATATTATAATATTTGTAAAAATGAAAAACGCGATCACTCGGTTTTTAAGAACGCGTGTATTGTATTTACTTGGAAGTTATAGAAAACAATATATTTACATGCAAAATACTAGCACCCGTAAACAATCACACGAAATCTCTTTTTATAAACTTAAGGTCTCTTACTAAATTTATAGCAATTGGACATAATGACAATTTAAAGTGTAAGAATTACTTAATCTTTTGTGTCAACATTAATCATTAAAGTATCATTATTTAATTCATTTACCTCATAGTACTTATGTTTAGGATATTTTTGAATTTATTTCTATGAAAAATAAAATACTTTAATCCAATTGTTCTTCACTTAAATGAGCTCCTTAAAGACCAAGTGATGTAACTCATATTATTGCTTTTTCAAGATGTTTGATGTTTTATTGCTAGGTATGCAGTTTTATTGCTAGGTATGCAGTTAGCAATCTTTGCTGTCACGTACACGGTTGTTATGAGAGTTAGGAGTTACACCATTTGTGTCATTAACAGAATGCCATTTGCTAGATAATACAAAAAAGCTGATGTTATACCACTTGGGCTTTAACCCTATTAAAAAAAGTTTATTTAGGATTCTAGGTTGACATATGACACCAGAGATTAGCTATTTTTTTAGTTAGGTTCCTGCCTAGTTTCCTAGCTGATCTCCAATGTCATATTCTTACTTAGGATTCTAGCTAGAATTTCTTCACTAGGATGGTGCTCAAATAAAGAAATAAGATCTTGTTATTTATGTAAATTAACTTTGTAGCATTAGAAAATGCATCCTAGATACTTTTAAGAAGTTTTAATTTCAAATATCTTTTACAAAATTTTATTTCAATGCGAGAGAATGAAATTTTATGCAATTTTAATAATTATTTCAAGTAAACCATTAATCTAAGTATTTATTATTTTATTGAAAATACTGAATATTAGAATATATATTTTTTGGAAAGAATATTTCTTAAAACAAGTTTTTCCATCATAAAAGTGTTAGTGCATAATTAAAATATATGATACATTTAAAGTTTAATGAGACCCAACTGCTTTTACATAGTAATTGTTGAATAGATACAACAATTCGAATGCTTACATACATTAAAGCATTTGTTACATAAATTCGTCATTTTATAACAATTTGCAAATTCGCTTCTTTGAAACAGTAATAAAATATACTGATGATTAACATTATTAACATCACAATTGTTCAACTTTTCACAACAAACGCGATTCGTTTGCTGAAAGTTATTAACAAATACTTATGTCTCTCGAATATCGTAGTTACTAAGATTATTTGTTAGTGAAAATTTCATTTCATCTGATGTTACAGTTGTATACAACTGATAACAAGTATCTGTTCACGTTAAAATGCTAGAAGGAATCTATATGCGCCGCATCAAAAGGGAATAGTTAATGAGCAAAATTTTATAATGATTGATTTCCCTTGCGCAGCAACATGTTAAGGTACATAATGAAAACAACAGGATTAAAAATAATAAAACATATTTTTCTTGATATTAGAATCAGATTGAATAATGAATGGGTATCAATGAGCACCTCCATTAATTGCTCAATCAATATTTTTGTTGACATTATACACTAAAATATTTGTGAAATAAATAAAAATATAAAATATTTATGAAAGATGAAAATAAAATAAGGTAGATATTTCTGATAACTTTTTGAGACAGTAACTACTGCATAAGTACATGTGAGATTATAACATTTACTGAGCTTTATATATATTCCTATTATTACGCCAATTTATTACAGTTAAATGACGATGCATCATTTTAAATTGTTAAGCTGTTGTATTTAACTTTTTAATTAATCTTTTTTTTATTTAATTTAATTAAATTTAATATTCTTTAGTTTTGTGACAATAACATAAATATGTGAAATGAAATTGTAATATAATTTTACGTCTCATATAATGTTGTCTTTTACAGTAGGTACTAATCTCATTGTTTATATGTAAGTAAAAATGTGAAATTAATTTTTGTTTTTGCCTGTTAATTAAAGTGAAATAATAATATTACAATAAATAATAATAATATTGAAGAGACCTTAAGAAATCAAGAGAAAGGTAAATGGTAGACATTTTGTTATTTATCTGTATTTTTTTATTTATATAAAATTAATAGACATTTTAATGTTAAGGATTTCTCTTTTAAATAAAGTGAAGTTAAACAAATTTATGAATTATGATTGTCACCAGAAAATTGTTGTAATTGTGATCAACGATCGAAACTGTTGTAACGTAATTAATGTTGAAAAAAATGTATATATTAAGTAATAATATTTTAAACAGTAAATCAAATTTCAAAGTTAAAGGGCAATTTAATAAACGTTAGATAATTTTTTTATATTGGTAAACAATGATAATGATAAGAAAATAATTTCCTTCAATTTTATCGCAAGCTTTGAGTAAGTAAAATTGATTGCATCAATTCTATCGTGTTTACGGTATATATTATTCAAATGATGTTAATTTATTTTAAGATTTTTATAATACTGAAAAGTTTATGATTTGTTTATGAAATTGTTTATGAAATTTTTTACATTAAGTAAAGTTGTTTCAAATTTAATCGATGCACAGCGCATCATTTCTGCAAGCACTCTAGAAAATGCCTTACAGCTTAAAAGGAATATGAATGTGAATAATAAATTTGATTGTAGAATATAGAAATAATTTTCACTCAAAAATCTGAGCACAAATTTTAAACATTACATATTTCATGTGATAAATACTCAATGTCTACTTATTACTTTTCCTTGATTTTAATTTTTGTTCTCACAGATGTACAATTTCAGTAAAAATTATTATCATTTACATTTGTAATATATTTCCTATTCAATATTATATAATGTATCCTATTTCAGATGGGAAATGTAATATAATGAAATTACACAATATAAAGTTCACCCTGGACACTTTCGCGGATTGTTTCATTTTAAAATGGAATCGTTTCGAACTGACACAAATAGCTATAATTACAAGTAAATGAAGTGTAAAAAATTAGCAGATATAATTTAAGAGATTGATAAATATGAAAAAATCGTTAATAATACGTAACAAATTAATACATAGATTATAACATGTAATATAATTGAACATAATTTCCAAATCAATTTAGGATATATTATTAATAATTACATTTGTTAGTAATAGTGAGGCGTAAGAAATAATAATATTCCAACATAGGGATAAAGAAAAATTTTGTGTAAATAATAATCTTACTGTATAAATAATCACAACATAAAGATTTATACTTGTCTTGTAGGTGTTGTGTAAATTATTACAATGCAGAGCATTTACTGGGTAAAAATTGACTATTTAAATATTTTTAATGAAAAATATTAATTTAGAAGTTTTAGCCTTCTGAATTGGCAATATTATGACAAAAGAATTCATATATTCTGGGAAAAAATAAGTAGAGTAACTATTCTAATTAGCGATTATGAAATTGGGCTGTTTTTAATTTTTAATATTTTATTTTATAATTAACTTATTAAAATGAATTATTTAATATTTTATTTTATAATTAACACAAATTTAATTTAATTGTTATTTTTATGGTAATACACGAACAAATATAAGCAAAAGACAAAAATGATTTAATTTATATGTATATCAAACGGAATTGATAAAATTCCATGTAGGATAGCAAAAGTTTTTTAAACTGAAAAACAATACGTGGAAAAGTGTTGAAATAAATAAAACTTGAACAAACTTGGGAAAAAAGTCTGAACCCTTATCTATCGTAGAAACTTCATATCGAGCAGATTCAAACTTTGATTAGCCAAGAAAATTTTTTTTATTACTATAGGACAACAGTATACAAAAATAAACGTTTGTACAGTAGAAAAAATAAAATTGTCTTATATTTCTCAGCAATAATATTATTAATCGCTCCATATGATCTGCCTACCATAAACATTAACATAACATTTCAAAAGTATATTGCTCCTGAAAATGACTTCAGTATTTAAAAATAAAACTATACAAATAAATAAATTGAATTAAGAAAAATCGGAAAAAATTAAATGTAATTAAAAGGAATAATTTCTTTTTAAATAAAAAAACGTACACTACAATTTAAGTTTTTAGCTTTATAGCAAGAAAAAGAAATATTATAATAATTAAGAAAATCGTGTGAATAATAAACTTTCATTGCTCTTGCATATAGATTTTCGTTAAAATAATAAATAAAGAAGTAATAATTAATAATTGGATTATGTTATTCGATATTACATATATAAATATGTAATAGATATTGAAAAAAAAGAAAAACAAAATATGTATAATTATATAAGATTCTAACAGTAGAAACAATTAATTAATTCATTATTTTTAAAGTTTATAAAGAAACAAAACCTCAGATTTTATGGAAAAATTAATATTAAGATAAATGTGTACATTGTAAGTATACGTAATATATAGTGTTACGCCTCATCTTTTACTATACCCAATTCCTTTGTACAGTTTAATCTTTTAAGGACAGAGATCGTCTAGACATGCTTTTATTCATAGTTATCAGCAACCTCAGTCCACCATATGTGAAATCAGTTTTACTATAACTCATAAGTAACAATTTAATCAAATTTCTAATCAAATAATAACAATAATAAAATAAACTACTTAATAAGGCTCATTTAGACGTGTTATTTTTTTTATCAACAATTTTATCATTTGATATTTAATCATATTAAAAATCACAAGCTATTTACTTTTACAAGTATAATTTACAAATATCAGTAAGAAAAATATGTATATATTTTGAATGTATTTATATTAGTATTAAAGTTGATAGTTTGTTTATTGTTACATCTTTTACGTTTTATTATGTTCAAAGTAAATACTTGTGTCAGTTTGAAACGTGTCTGTTATTTGGTTTTTAAAAAATAAATTTCCTAGCTAACTTCTCTCGTCAATTGATTACATATAAATTTACTTTATACACAGACAATTTATATCTTGATGAAATTCAAATTCACAAATTATAATTCAGATTGTAATAATCTGACAGCAGTAATTTAGGATTACCCCCGTATTATCAACAATGCGTATCGTTTCAATTATTTAAGTCGTAAAACTTTAATAGTTTATTACAAGTTAACGTGATTGGTTATCGCTTTAATAAGTCAATGATTAAATGTATATTGGAATAAAAAGTTTGATGACCCGTAGTGTAAGGAGACAAGTGACATGTTTTGATATACGCGCAAAAACAACGTAAATTTTACTACCTATTTTGTCGAAAGTGCATTAATAATTGATCAGACTTTGCAGACTTTTTTTTTTCTTCTTTTCTTCGTATTTTTCACATTGACATGTCTAGGCCTAACCATTTGAGTGCGCAATGCGCCGCTTGTCTTTTTACACCGCCAGAAGTGAATTTCATGCGAATTACATGTATGGATAGAAAACAAAATTCATACCGATCAAAGTCTATAACCATATCAACATGGTTAATACCTATCCATTATATCGATAGGTATTACTACATTATATATCGTAATCGTGTGTTAATGCAATTAATACGCGATTGGTAGATTTGACATTCATGGATTTTGAGTCCTATTCATATGCTTATGAGTCAAATGAAGACGATTTTAAAGTGAAAATATATCAATGTTTTATATATGTCATATAAAGGTATTGAGCCTTGGTCTTGTTAAGTAATATTATTTTTATACACAAAGTTGTATGAAATGTTAGAAAAAGAGGGAAATTGTAAGAAAAAAATTTGTGTTTTTTTTATATCAAGCACATTTCGTGAATAGAACATTATCTTTTGTCGTCATTGCTTTAAGCGCGACTAAACTAAATCAACTAATTCAATCTATGAATTTTAATTTCAGTAAAAAAGTAACATACTTCTTAGCGTATATATTTTTTACATGGAATCGATTGGAAATGTCCAAAAGAATGTACATGTATGCGCGCATACTTTATTTATTTAATACACGGTGAACAATTTTGAGTGCTTTGCCGTGGCACAATTATTAATTTCTATACTGTTTTTAATTCAAATTATATTGCAAATTGATTGAACATAATTCAACAAAATAATATTATTTGTGCTAAATGATATTTTGAAACTGAATAATAATATAAATATTATTTAAGAATGAAAACTAAACGAAATAATAGAATAGATTTTTCGTTGCGGTAAATTTAAAATACCGTACTTTTCACTAATATGTATTCACCAAAGACTCGGTTACAGAATCGGTTTGCAGTTCACACCCGGGAATGAACGTGAGTTTCTCGTGTGCGCTGTATATATAATAAGAATGTGAAACAATTTCCTCCTAAAAGATGTAAAACACTTCCCCGAGGGAAATAAAACTGTTTCGAGGGAATAAATCCATCTCAAACTGCTAAGAGACCGTTTTACAGTTCCTAAACTGTAACCCCTGCTAGAATTCATTTTTTATTACCTACCGTAATAGAATTACACACGAAAAATATTACTCGGTTGTAAGTGTTCTAGTATGATGCATTGAAAAAATTTTTTCGGAAAAATGATTACCTTTTTCAATAAACAATCTTTATTAAGCGAATTTTAAGATGTTTTAAATTTTATATTGCTTGTTTCGATTAAAATTGTTTGAAAAATTTATCGACTGACATTTTATAATCTGTCTAGCGTATTTGGCAAATTTATTTCTTTTTCTTTTTGGCAAAGTACTGTTCAGAATGGTGAATACATATTTAATGAATTGTTTTGTTGAACTCAGATAACATATATTCCCGTTAATGGATATATTTGTAGTATTACCAAACGAAATTTGAAAGTCATTCTAAAATGCTAAAGATTTGTTATAAACTATAAGGGAATTTTCCGATTAGTTTTTGTCTAATAAAAATGAGACATATTACAATATATTCCTTATTTTTATCTAGAGTTCACAATGTTTCGTAATTTAACTTATTGATTTTTCACATACACGTGTTTTTTTTTCTTTGATGTTGATATATAGTGATATATGTCATCTGAATTTTCAAATATTACTTTATACGTTTCAATTGCCTAGAACATTAATTAAAATGTATATAAAAAGCAATTGACTTGAAAAAAAATTAATGGCAAATAAATTTGTAAAACGAAAATTCATTGTGCACGACAAAAGCGATCAAACTTCCTTGCAGCATATAAAGACAGAAGGTGAAATATAAGTGATCCTCATTACAATTGTGCATTTACCAGGCCTCCGTCAACAATATCCGTCCTTTTAATCTTATTAAAGAGTACTATATGCATAATGAACGCTACTCAATGATAGTATAAATATTGATAAATTTTATTTTATCATACATACTAGTGATAAAAGATAATTAAATTCACTTGGCATTTGAATCACTTTGGCAGTTCATTGTGTTTGAGAATAAATGTGCGCTTTGCTGCTTTTTGCACAATAGTATATTAATTAGTGTTTTAGTTGCCGAATACAACTTGCAAAAAATACGTCCCATTCAGTACAAAAAAATCAATTCTTCGGTGTTCTAACTTTCGTTTTTATAAATGTTTTAATTTAATTTAAAGTAGTAATCATTATATTTATGTTTATGGTTATTACGTATAATTTAATAAGTCGAATAATCTTTGATATATGATGTTGCGTTTAAAAAATAAATAAATAAATAAATGAATAAATGTTTCAATTGAACTGGAATTTTCCCCATAAATCTTATTTATATACGATTACATTCCTCCAGTTTTCACATTGGATTCCTTGTGGGGCCTCAATTTTTGTTTTCGCAAAATCTGTAGTATTTGAATAAGAATTTATTGAAGATACTTAAATTTTATTTATTGCTTATTAGCTAGGATAACTTCTACATTAAGATAAGCACAATTTTTACGTAAAGCAATTAGAAAAAAGCAAACAGGGATCAAAATGACTACCTCAATTGATCGATAAGGTTTAATGTCTGTTTCATATTAAACATTTATTAATATATAGATACAGTAACCATTCGTTTTGAATACGGTCAACTTTTTGGGAGCCGATATAAAGAAAAAGAAATACATATTATTTCAAATATTTTACAAATGTTGGTCGGAAATTTAATAATAAGCAAGTGTAACTTCAGGATAGCTAATTTTATCTAATCGTAACTAAACTCATTGACCTTGAACCAGGGTTGCTGTTGTACAACCTGGGTTAGTATTCAAAAGCACTACGTAAAAGTGCCGTATTTAAAAACTCCATTTGTATCCGAAAATATTGTACACTGAGAAAAAAAAGTAAGACTAATAGTGAACATTTTACATAATTTTTAATTTTTAGTAATATTAATAGAAATTTTTTTATTATTATTATTTCATTCTTTTCCTATTTTACTTTTCAAAAATATCCTCAAATTGATCAAGAATTTTTTTTCTTATATAATAGTATAATATATATATATATAATACAATAAATAAATATAAGATCAATATTTTATAATATTTTTTTCTCAGTGTACATCCGCTTTGTTATTCGAAAAGCAGCGTTTAATACAAACAGTGAACGGAAGTATAGAGAATGTCAAAATGTCATTTAGAAAGTTTACAACGTTTACTGATCAAATGTTATTTCTTTTAAACGTTATTCTAACTTTCTTTTAGTGAATTTTTTACATTTCTTATTCTTCCTAATGGGTATATGTATATATTAATAAGTTATTACAAATATATAGATAAAGTAAATTATAATTAATAAAATGTAAAGCGAGTAATAACTTATATGTAATAAAATATGAGTTACAGGTAATTGTAACTATACAATACTGTTAAACAACAAACTTAAACCTTATTTGAAATGTAGTATAAATAAAAGCACTCAGCTGTATCTTAGATGTAAACTATCGTTTCCCAATAAGGCTATTATTTAGCCTAGTGTCAATTTTTACTAGAGCATCAACATTAATTTCGCAAAATTTTGAGAAACAAACTAATAGATGGTTTAAAAAAGTATTTAATTTCAACATAAAAAGACCAAATATTATTATATGATTCATTATAAACTTGATTGTTAATAGAATGGAAAAAGTATAATTCATTATATACATTAACAGTAAATAAGATATCCTTTATTATAATTTTATGTTTCATTTATATCCTTTGTGTTTATGCTTTACATTTTATCTCGTGAAAGTTTAAATTGAAAGCATTAATATTAAAATATTTAAATTTACAAACGTAAAGTAATTTTGTTTTAATTAATTTTACTATTTAAAACTCAATACAAATAATTAAAACCAGCAACTTTATAATAAAATCAACAATAATGTCACTTGTTAGAAAAACGTATATATGAAATCGGATTTTTTTGTGAATTTTTGTGGATTTATGTGAGATTTTTTAATTTAAGTCAATGAACAAGAAAAGCGATCGAATAATTCATGTCTTTCTGAGCGTTTTGTCTGTATTATTAAAATTAAAATTTGCAGCAATATGTAGCTTTCCTGTGTGGGAAAATGGCCCGCCAGAAGAATAGCAGCATTATATTAATTGATATTGCAATGATATAATAATCGTTTTAAACAATGTTGCATTACCATTGCATTATTACTATTAGTATGACATTTGTATTTTGTAATGAGACGTCAACATATTCCTTCAATCGTTAAATCTCAAATTCTAATTAAATTCAATCGAATTTAATAAACTGACTTGATAAATCAATTTTGACTATTATTTATATATTACATTGATGACATGCCGGATAAAAAAATATTAAATGGAACAATTTAAGAAAGGCCAATCTAAATAAATCCTAAGCAGACCCAAATTAAAATTATTTTGCGAATTTCAAAGATGGTTTCTTAAACTGCTGCCTGCATTTCCTCCTTAATAACGCGTCTTCAAATATTAGGGAAATCGGTAATGGGCCATTTCATTCATATAATAATTGGCCAGTTCGTCATTTCTACCCGGGACTTGCCAAATTGTTATTCTATCTGATACATTGCTGTAAAACTTATGTCGGACTAATTTTCCATGCAGGTTATTATGATTATTATAGTTTAATGGAATTACTAATCTAATACTAAATTATTTTATAATAAAAAATTATTGTTGTTCCTTTCTGACTTCAGTGATATATAGTCAAATTATTTACATCTATTTACAATAAACAATAACGATATTTCGCATATCCGATTATGTGAATTTAACTGATACACAATTGTTTATGTTTCAATTATGTGTAGGATCCTAAAACGGGTATAAAATATTTCATCAAGTAAAAACAAGCAAAAAAATCCTTACAGATTTTTTTTATGAAATCGATAACGTTAAAAACATTGTAATTTGTTCAAATGCAAGAACTCAGTTTAGCAGAAAATGTAAGAAGCTTCAGGCCATGTGGACAACCAAGTATTGACATAGTGGACAGAAAGTACTCTTTTCTGTACATAATCGAAATTGGCTGCATCCTAATGAAAATAATTTATTGAAAACTTTTCAAAATTGTGCTGAAACTCGCTGAGAGTAATATCATTATTACTGAAAAATCTAAAAACTATTTTAAAATTTTCTTAAATAATGTCTCAATGTTAGTAGTACTTTTCAGTGTTAATAAAGGACAAGAGAAATCAATTAGAATTTAGATATAACAATTTGTTAAAGATATTTCCAGACTTCATTGATTGAAAAATATTTGAACATCGCTGCAAAACGATAACTTTTATAGTGATCTACAGTGATTTTCAGCACAATTTGCAACTTTCAGTCAACCATTTTTATTAAGGTATTTTTTTTCCGGTGTATAAGCATGAAATTTCGTTCTTCTATAGATATATTAACAAAATTAGGTATATATAAATATATAAGAACTTTAAGGAAAAGTCAGATAAAGGAAAATTAATTTTAAATTTTGAAAATTAAATACAAACATATAATTTATACACCTAAAAATTATAATGCACAAAATTTAGAAAATGTAATAATAATACGTACAGATTTTTACTTGTTTTTGCTTTAAACAAATATGAAAGAATACAGTGTATCAGTTTTAGGACACTCCGTATGTAATGTTTGTAAATATATTGAATAATATAAAGTATTTTCAATAAATTTATCCTTTGAAAGCCATATTAAATTAACTATAGAAGTGTAATAAAAAAAAAGAAGAACATAAAGTAGATCTACTTCTTATAAACTATTATTATATTATAATACGCGTTGTATACAATAACGACATTTGATTTCAAAGCATAAATAAATTATATTATATCATTTAGATCCCTTGGCTGAGTAAAAATACTTATAACAATTCACATAAATATTTAGCATATAATCTGAATTTAAATGTAACACAATTTAGACATAAACAGCATAGAATAAATGCAATAGTACGAACAGATTTGTTAAGCACAAGTTAACATCATTTTTCAAAGAATTCGACCCATCGTATTGACTACAAAAAATTATGCGATAAAAATGTATTATATATTTTCTTTTCTTTTTTTTTTTAGTGTAAAAAAAGTGTTTAGCACCAATGACTGCATTATTAAAATTGAGTAAAATCGCATGTACGAAAGTAACAATATTTGTATGTTTTTGCCTGTGTGCATGTATCTTAATTACGTGTTTCTAAGGCGTTAGTTTCGTAATTTATTTAATTATGACATAAATTTAATGTTAGACAAAATTCATGTATTGCTTTTTATCTTAATGCAGTCCTTCTTTTAATGGAATATCATTCGCCCCCGACGAATTTTTTTTTTTTTTTTTATTTGTAGAAGTATGTGTAACATTTTGGCCCCGTTCCGTATGCACATCATCCTTTATTTTTAACGAACGTTTAATTGCTCCACGGGCGGGGACAGACATATAAATTTTTTTCGATCAAACGGACGAGGATATGACGATCGTTAAAAAGTATAAAAAATCGACGTGTGGGTACGAAACGGCGCCAATTTATATGTATCGTCGCAAGCATATAAAATGAAGTTGATCGCAACCGGGCTAATGTATATTGATGCTACCCGTAACAATCAATATTGTTTTTAATGTGCTATTATTTTGTTTGTTTACGTTGTTCGCTTTGCCCTGAATCAATAATCTTTTTTTCAGTTGCACCGCACAGGAAAGTTCTTTTGCGACTTGCAATTTTTACAAATCACGTAACGATAATATGTGGCGCAGAAAGCAGGACAGTTATGGTAGCGATTATAGTGAAAAGAGTAAAAATTATTAGGCACATCCTATCGATCACCATCGCAGCGAATTTCCAATCGTTGTTTACTTTCACGTCGAGGTCATCGGCTTTCAATTTATCTGTTATTATCTGAAAAAGAAATGCAAATGTTCAATTAAATTAAGTGCCCGACAGACTACCCGCGCACGTCTTAAGATAGCCGTTCAATCGCCGAGTTAATTCAAAATGTGCGTTATTGTTAAATGGAAGAGTCCAATCGAAACGAATTTCAAAACATGACGTTTGATTCTTGTCCCCTCCAATGATTATTTAACGATACAAATAAATGACGATTGTAGAAATATTAATTATTTGATGGTAATTGACGTCGTAGAGATTTGCAAAATGTTTGCCTTTCAAAATGAAGATCGCACAAATTACAATATTGTTGATAGTCAGAGGTCGATCACCATAAGAAAAGCGATGCAAAACGTCCCGAAAATTATTCATACTCGATAAATATTCATTTGGTGCTATTCATCAGAAGGTATAAACCTGAGAAGCTATTCTCTGTAAGAATGCAATACATCACAGTGGAATAGTATGGTACTTTACACTTTGTAAAGTACCTAAAATTCACCCTTAACGCGAAAGTCAACTGAAAAAGACACCTGGTTGATAGAAGACATAAATACTATGTATCTTTAGCAAAGCGCAGATGGACTACGGATAAAAGAGTTGGAAAATTAATTCCAAGGAAATTTTACTGATATACAATAGAATTCTACTTCCAAGGATGCTACACGCTTCGACAGTGTACAACATGGCGGACAGAAATTAGTAATCATTTCATTAGAAATCAACTGAAAAATCTCCAAGATGGAGTAATGATCATCACTCCAGCACAGATTTGTACTGGCTCTATTTTGGGATGCACTCTTAGCCAGTACTTGTAACTCTGGCATTAGTATCGTGCCTTTACTGGGCCAGCAGAACATTTCCTGCTGGAAAGTCACTTGTTTCAACTGTAAGAAAACAATTGCGTAATATTACACTGTGTCAAAAAAAATTGTATTTTATTACTTACTAAATTATCTAATCCATTAGCTTTTTGTTTAAATGAAATTATTTTTATTTGATTTTATTAAAATTGACCGCATGATTTATCAGTGACAAAGTGACATTTATGATAATTGGCCTTTGAACGCAAAAATTATACAATTGTGTGCTTACCTTAATTTCTTTTAATATAAGGATGAGCTCATATCTGGCGCAAAAACAAGCACTTTGCAGAATCGTTTCGACCTGAGGCGTTGCAGTATCTTGTGGATGCGGATGGTGATGCGGAGTATGGCCTATTTGATGAGGTGGCGGCGGCGGTGGATACGAAGAATGCGGTGGTAACGGTGTTGCATGCTGATGATGTGGCGTTGTGGCCGGATGCGTGTGATGATGATGTGGCGTTGAATGTATATGACTATGTCCGTGACCTATTGTATGATGATGTGGACCTGGAGTTCCATAAACGTTGTTCAACAAGTTGTTGTGTGAGGCCAACGCGTTATCCTCCAAATCTAACACGTTGGCTAATAATGACTTACTACTTCTTTGATGAAGCTCTAAGTCACCATACGCTTTACTTGTACCTATAAAAATGATAATCGATGTTACAGTAATTAGTATTTTGTTACAATGAAACATATCAAACATCCAATAAGACAAAAAACAGGGAAAATTATACGTAAATTCGATAATTGTGTAAAATTACCTGTAACTGGTGAGGGTTTCTGAGACCTTTGAGCTTCTTTTTCTTCTTTATCACTTGGCCGCGACATACGAAGTATGCAAGGCAACCAATCAAGGAAGACAACTTTAACCTGCAATTTATAAATTAACATTACTGCCTATTGAATAATTTATAATTAATTAGAATTCATGTTTATCAAAATGAATGTTTTGCTTTTAATATTCATATACAGTAAATGTACGAGTAAATGAAAATCTGTGTCAATGAATGAATACTTTTTTGTCTGTTATACTCATTCCAAAGAAACATTCAATAATCGGGGAAATATGTTCATTCGTTAGTACATTTAATCTGCAATGAAAATACTATCGATTGACAAATCGTGCAGCATAACATTAATTATTTCGATCTAAATTTAGTATTAGTAAATAGTTTGATAATTATGTATTAAATTCATTGATGGAAACCAATTACTTATACAAAGTAATAGATTTTTTAAACATCAAAAAAATTCATTTGTAGTCAATATAATAGGTCTTGATTTTATAAATATTAAGAAATAGAATATTATTTACCCATTCACTCATCTCATGAGTGTCAGAATTACGATGGTGATAATTTAATATCAGAATTGTGCTAACAACGCTGCTCGCAACCATGAACATTATACAATTGAAATAAGTTCCTGTAACATTAAATATTGTATTATATATTAATTAAATTTAACATGATATATGCAAGGTTATAAATAATTACAATTGACTGTGGCTTTCATTGATAATTTATTCAAAACAAATTTTACCTAACAACGGCACAGCATCGGATGTTGCTGGCATAGTTTCTGCCACCATATTCAAGAATACAGTTAAGGACAAAAGAATGGTAACTCCTGTAAAAAATGTCATTAATTACCTCTTTAATTAGACGATTTAAAAAGTATTCAAAGTTACATTCTGAATATAATTATTCCTGTTCTTCAAATATAGTACACTTTAAAAACTGTTTTACTAATTTTTACTATAAAGCTTGGGAATATTAGAGTTTATGTAATTATACATAATTAATGTAAATGATTAAACTACCATATTACTGAACAATGAAGAAAAATAGAGTTCATTATTATAATGAACTTACCTAAAGATAATTTTTCACCAGAATCTGGCGGAAGTGTGAACCCTAAGACTGCCATACTAGCAATCAAGACACACGGTACTATTAAATTAAAAAAATAATACAAAGTTCGCCTCCTAATTTGCACATAAAATGTAATGTCTATATAAGGTTCTGGACAGCAATTGTAATAAATTTGGTTCCTTTTGCCTGGAACTCCTGCAAAATAAAAATATTTTAATTAATTTCATCACTCTGAGATATTATTTATCGAATATTCTCTTTTGATTACATTATTTTGTTATTTATTTTACACGTTTTAAATTTTATGAATAATTAGTACTTTTTATTAATTGGATATTAACCCACTGTCTGCACACAAACGATATTTTATAAAATTCTATGAAAAGATCGTCTGTGCAGCATGCATAGAGAAAAACATTTTAGCCATTATTATTGTATTTTATTGTATTAGCAGGGCAAATTTCGAGCTAATGATAAGTATGAAGGATGTGTCCTTCGATTGTAGTTAATAAAGAATAGTATATTATGCAACAAGTGGCGCAAAGTAGACAATTGTCAGTGAATGTAACGGCACGAGTCGAGCTCAAGAGCCTGTCACCGCACAAGTTGCCAGACAAGAACAATAATCACACTAATCTGTAATCGAGATACTTCCTCTCTAGATTCATAATATACTATTTCATGTAAATATTGCGGATTTTTTATACGCCACTCTAAAAGCGTTTGTTTCTTTTAACTGCTCTATGACTTTCTTCAAATACGCCCCATACAATAATGTAGGGCTACCATGCGTACAGACAATGAGTTAAGTTGAATTTTTATTTAATAATTATTTATCAGTTTAAATTATTATCAAGTTTTACCTAATAAATCCCATTCGCCATTCGTAATAAAACTGCTAATATCACCTCCTCCATCATCTTGTAATTGAAGATCCAGCTAAAAAAGATGTTTTAAATGAAATAATATTTATTTCGTTGTGAATTTTATGTGTTTATTTATTTTTGTACTATTTATTTATTTATTATTACAACAGGCGGTTTACCCAAGTTCAATTGTATACAATAAAATATTATATATATATATATATATATATATTTGTAGTAGATTAAATACATGAAATATATATAGATTCATTTAAAGTCGTTTAATATTGTAAGTTTTGCTAAATGTATTACTAGACTGAGAGATATCTAAATAATATTAGGTAGCGAGTTTGCACATGCACCAAAACATAAAAGTTTATTGTTTAAAAGAAACAATTTACCATTTTTAAACATAATAACTGTATAATTATGTAAGATAAAAGTAATTTAGAATTTCATATATTTAATTTAATTCGTTATTTTTATAGCATGTAACATCCTCAATGTACTGTGTTTGATACATATGCTTTCTTCTTGAAAATCCAAACTAGTTAGCCTATAGATTAATTAATTATTTTTCTCTTATTTTTTGTTATTATTCATGTTCTTTTATTTCTTCGTAAGATTTATAATAGATGTTCTAATTCACTAAAGTATTACTATAATGCTAGGATGCAGCAATACGTGATCCTTCCAGTGCACCAATATCTGTCCGGTAGACGCCACGTACGAACGTTTTTTTATAGTTCACGTGTGAAAATTCAATAAAAGCGTGAATTACGTGAGTATTGTTTCGTCATGTAAAAGTTAAATATTTCTTACAAGATGAAAAATGTCTTATTCGCTGAAAGATAATTGTTAGTAGTAATTCTAATATCAATATATTGATAGTTCCAGTATTTTTAAGTAAATATTAGAAAAATTATTAAAACTATATCATGTTTTTCTAATGGATCATTATTGTTCAGTCAAGATATACCATTTTCTATTAACAGGAAAAAAACTACACTTTAATCTCATTAACATGTAATACAATGTTTAAGCGCATTTAACAAGTATCAAGGGATTCATTTATTAAATGAGCAGATTTATTAACTGGGCAGAAAACATTTGTAAATAACAACAAATGTTGACCGCTGTATAAAAAGAGCGAAACCGTATACTGCTAAAGCTTATTATTCATATTCTATGTTACCCAATTTGAATAAAAAGGTATATTGGTCATAATTTTTTTGTTTATTGAGAATACTTCACAATACCTCGATAATGGGAACATGAATATTACGGGGAAGAAATTAAATGCCATATTGTTTGCATGAAAAGTAGATTATCAATAAAAGTTCGTTTTAGATATTAAAACGATGGTATAAATGACTTTAGAAAATGATGACATTTGAATGATAGAAATGGTACAAATTAGACTATCAACAGGGTTCATATAATTAAATGTCTGGGGAATTTCGTCGGCAGACGTCATATATTAAACAAATTTTTTTCATAAGTAGGGCAGGCAGAGCTAAATTGAATCTTTTGAATAGAATAGGCAATTCTGTCGTGCCTTACAGAAGTGATTAAAATTATAATACGATGATAGCGTCACATGCGAAGTATTATTTGATACTCTTATGCAATGTATTGTACTTTCGCCGGAATAATTTATGTTTAGAAGTAAGTAAATGTATATAATACAAAGGAGAAAAGACAAGTCGATCCATAAAGTATGAGAATCATATTGCTCTGCCCTAAAAGTACTACAAGACATTCTGTAAACTTGATTTTATAGAACATTTAAATTATTTTATTGAGGAATTAAGAAGCACATCAAATATAAATGTCTTTGAAAACAATTTAATGGTAATTCCGGATCACTGTGATTTGCATTCGATGCAAATAATTTTAGGTATATTAATTTTTGTTAATTTATATGTTAAGTATGCACACAAGGTGAAATATACGATATAAAATAAACACGTTTAATCTAACGAATAAAAAAAGTTATTTATTAATAAAGAGTACGGGATGAAAGTCTAAAGCAAAATTTTTATCTCCAACATGAGTATCTGTACTGAAGAAAAGATAAAATTGTGTATGAAATGTACCGCGGTAGTTTCAACGAATGCAACTACCTGAGTTTGGTAGAGATATTCCTAAATAGAAAGAAATGATAAGTAAATGTGAGTTTCGTTCATAATATATGGTGAAACAGAGAGCTTGCTAGGAAAAGTTTCATCGAACTCGGCTCTTAAAACAAAAGTGTCAATAAACATTTTTCCATCACTAAATAACAGGTCCTTTCGGGATGCATACATGACAATGATGTTTATTTCAAACAACGTACATTTAGAGCTACGTATGTATATATAAATTATTCGCGTATTTCAAGTGAATTAAGTTTATAGCAATTCGTTGTATTCGACAATATACATTTCAACTGTGCACAAAACCAGAGCTTTCTAAAGAGAAAAAAAAAACAATTGATATCGCATAACAGTAATATTATTTTTCTTTTTATATTCTACATATAATATACAAAGTAATCTTTTCGTAAACATTACATTACTTGTAATTGTATTACCTGAAAACCATCATATGTCCAGGATCCAAATTTCATTTCGCACTTTTGATCGTCGAATGGAAACCAGGTGATGTCTATTTTGCAAGTGCTTTTAAATATACCAGGTGGTACGTATAAACAAGTTCCGTTATTTTTAACTACGACATTTGTTGGGTAGGTACCATCAAATCCTTCATCCGCGCTGCAAAATAAATAATTTTAAAATAAGAACATACAATATGTTATACAATTAAATAATATTTTAATATAAAAATTCACTATTATATGTTTAATAAATTTTTTACATTATATGTTCGTGTCAGAGGAGGAAAAGAAGCGAGACAAATTCACCATTCGAGAAACTTCAAGCAACAAAGTTCTTTGTTGACGAATAGAGTATATTTTAATGAAATTTTGAGAAGAAAAATTCAAGAATTGTAGTTATGAATGATTTATTAATGCCCTACAGCATTTTCGACTGCAACTTTTAGCAATCATCGCATAACATAAGGAACAAATAAGTTTATTTATATTTCACTAAGAATTTGCTGCTTCTTGTACGTACGTTTCTTCCAGAACTTTGAATTTATTTTTCTCTGCCAAGTATGAATTTACAAAATTTATATTCTTCTGAAAAATTTGTTAAAAACTAGTAAAGAATAATAATTATATGAAAATTTGCGTTTATTTATAGTTTCTCTGTGCTTGAAAGCACTTGGGTTTCAATTTAAATTCTATAAAAATTAGATTAGATGAGTATTTCTCAAATAATAGCGTTTAAAAGTCAAGACTTATTAAAATGTATAAGAATCGACAAAATATTCAATTATGGGATAAAAAAGAAAATGTAGATGGAAGTAAACGTAATGGTACAACTGCAGAAGAAGGCTGTATGTGGGCAGTTTGAGCTACTCGTAACCCTGATGGGTGGCAGGAGGTCAGAATGCGGGATAGAACATACAAAAAGAATGAAATAACGGATTGGGTTTTGGCCAACTGGCGGATTTCCAACTAATGCTTAGTCATTTGGATGCAGAAGTGTGTTGACATATATCATTCGTTCATTTTATATATCTGTGAAAATCTGTCCGTAGCCTATTCAAAATCACATTTGTTTCTAAAAAGTATACATATATTCTTCATAACTACATAGAAAAATTTTAGAAGAAATTTTTGGTAATATATTGTTCTGACGTCATCTTAAAAAGAAATCTTTTACATTCGGCAGTGATCATTAAACATAAATCATATGAAAAATGTAAAAACTTCGAATATTCAATTTTGACATAACATTTAAATAAGCACTTATTATTTGAACATAGAAATATTCAAATTTAAGATGATTTCTACATTAAAAAGTTAATAGCATGCCTGAGATTGCATTGAATTACTAGTTTATTAGCCAATCAAACTACTTAAAGAGACTTAAAGAGAATGAGAAAAGCGTTGTGTGGAAGAGCGAGTTTGATTTTGTAAAAAACTAAATATGGCATGAAGTTGCAGATGTGACGCTAAATGCGCGCGCATCCGCGCCGTTTGTTAAGTTAAAATGATTATTCGATTGAATAGATTTTTAAGTAAAAAATTGTAATGCTTGAAAGAATTTATTGTTCTTATAAAAAACAGTTCAAAGGCAAAAATAATAACTTATTATATTCATTATTGTTTAGTTATTTATTTATTGCTTTAATAAATAATACAAATATTATTATACATTACTCAACAAGTAGCACTTGTTGACAGTGGCACCTGACAATTTTTAAAGACTACTAGTATGACAACTTGAAGATTCATGTTTTCATATTCATTATTAGTGTTCGAAGTCTCAGCTATTGTCCAACTCGTGGGATTTTCAAACAAATTTAATTCATATTGATTATTGTAGAAAAAGGAAAAAAGACAAAAACAATAATTAAATAATGAAGAAATTATATGAAAAATATCGAATGGATTAGTGTAGTTGGTATCATAAAATTATAATTGAATTCAGATGTGCAATAATGTTTAAATTACAATAAATTTCCTTACAGTGGCAATTACAGTTTTCACAACTGTACTCAATTGTTTTTCAGTTTAGTATTAATTACATTATCATTAATAATAAATTAACTTAAAACAAATTTACAATATTGATTAATATAAATGCGTTAATAAATGTTCCATTTATAAATCGCATACGTACATCTGCAAATAAGTAAATGCAATATAGAAGCGCTAATACAACGATTGAAGGATGAATATAAAGAAAACTAAAGTGAAATATACAGTAAAGAAGAAAATTACCCTTGTCGTTTTGTTTTCTTTACGCTCTGTGAACCTAAAGTTCTACTATTGGCATGAATTGCAATTCATCAAAGGAAACGATGAAGGAAAAAGTAAAAGTAAAAAGGTTTCCCAATAAAGCAAATTTTGTCTAAAAATAAAGCAACCCACCGATTGACAGAATACTCGCGACCTGGTATCTTGCCAGGAGCAATTATAATGTACTTTTCGGTCTGATTCAATTCCATACGCATAACTTGATTCGATATCTCAAGTAATACATTGCATAAGCATGGAATGTACAATATTTCCGATATTAATAACGGGCATCGACAAAGTTTCCATTATAATACACGAAAAAAACGAACTTAGTTTCATATATAGGTATTTGCCCTTTGCCCTAATACCTTCTTTTTTGTGGCTGACAAATAAAGAAGAGGCTTACAACTTGGCCAAATGCCAAATGCAATATGCATCAGTCATCGCATATATGAAATTCAAGTCGAAACAGATTAAATTTGCGTTTCCTAGAATGAGGAGCAACGGTCATATATCGGTATGTTCATTATATTTACCGATGATTTAATTGGCAGAAGGTTAAAATCCAGTCGCATTCGGTATACAGGTTCTTTTAATATTATACAAAATAAAATATTGCTCTGATATAGAAAAAGAAAAATCTTGAAAATGCTTTACACTGAAGAAACCCGAAAGAGCATGTATAAACATGAAAAATAATAAATTTTTCAATTCAAATAATGTGTGAATTTTCATAATTTCCTAATATGAATTCTGTAATTGTAGTGATTACTACGTCATTTATTGGAATTATGAGAATATGCTGATTTCTATAACTTGGTCGACAAACATTCAAATTATGTACATGAATGTGAATTACATTAAACGCATCCAGTGTTTTCAAAATAAATCAACGAGATATTGCCTTTAACATTGTTTTCTTTTATATTCTTTTCTCTTCGCTATTAATTTAATGTATGCTATGAAAGTATTTTTATGTAAACATTGAAATATTGTTTCATATTTTATTTAACATTTTTGTATTTCAAAATTTTTGCAGTGAAAATTTTCTGAAACGAGAGAATCTCAAATTGGAGAAACTTTTACTGTAAACAACAATCAAAAGAAAGTCAGGAAAAAGCAGAGAAATTGCCAGAAATAATTGTTCTCTGGATACGATGCTGATGAATAACCAGTTAAATACTAAGCAATTAAAAGAAAAATTTAGGAAAAGTTTGAATATACGGCATGATCAGAAAACAACAATAAAGTAATAATGCAAGAAGTTTCTATTAGTGAATTGCCGAAGAATTGTCGGACAAATGCTAGAGAAGAACCAGAAGTATTTTAACAGAGAAACTTCACGTAAACAATAAATAGAGGAAAACTAAAGAACACCACAGACAACCTGAGAAAAAGCAGCACATTTTCCAGAGAGAAGCATCGAAAAGTTCAGAGATAAAATTTTTCTCTAGGGGTGTATTTGAACAATTGATTTTTAGTATAAATCTGTTATTTTGGAGAAGTAAAATTGTCTTTATATAATTTAATGAAACAGCAAGTATATATAAACTGTTTAATTTGCACATACAGGCAATCGACCGAAATAATTTTTTTAGTTTTTTTATAAAAGTGCATTAAATTGAATTAGTTTGATTCAAATAAAAAACAACTTTTCTCATTTACCTATTATACATAAGAACGTCAGGTTTCCATAACCTATGTGGTGGTATCCTGAGATCCCGAACTCCTCCATATTCGGAAACATTCCACCTCATATTGACGTCGTTCCACTCCTGTAAACATAATTGTACAAAATTAGAAAAACCACAAGATTCTCTAATAAATGGGTTTTATTATAAAAAAATATCTCTTCATGGAGATGGCTTTGCAATCTGGGAGATTAAAATTATGCACAATTTTCAGAAAAGTTTTACTTAAACAGAAGATAATTGTCAATATCACACAAATGATACTGATAGTTCTTTATTATACCAAAATTAGATTCATTTTCATAATACAAGATTTTTGTCAAATATAATCGTCAAAAAATATTTTCAATAATTAATTTATTAAAGTTTCAACAAATTAACCCTTTATTTTAATAACTTCGTTCCATGTGAAAATATCATGTAAAACTATAATCCAATAAGATGCAAAAAAATACTTAATTATTGAACGAAAAAGATATTTCGTTTGCTTGGAGATCTGGAAAATAATATTCCAATTTCGATTCTCAATTTTTTTTTATAAAAGCGTTTTAAAGAGAGTTTTATATGTTTCTTTTACTGATATGAAGTGGAATAGTTCATAATTGAATATCTATTTATCTTTATGATGTAGAGATACTACAAACTAGCCAATCATTCACTTAAATTCACAGCGTTGCTACTGCAGTATCGATGTGCGGTATTCGTATTGCAGCCATACTGCTGTTACGCTTCTGCTAAAGTATACGGTTGAATGTGTACTTGTATATTAAAAAAAATACCGCAGAAAGATTAAAAATAAGAAAAGTCAAGTAACAATATACCTAGTACTTATTAACCTTGGTTTCATATGGATCTGGAAGCGCTGTACAATACACAATAGTGCTTCACAATGAGTTCAGAAAATGAACTAAATAAGCTCAAAGTTTCCTAAAAGGGAACTTTAACGAAACCCCTCCGGAAAGGGCAACGATTTAATAATTTGTTCGCTGGGTAGCAGTGATGCTCAAAGATTAATCAAGCTACGACATCAGCTATATAAGAATTAATTGACCTATTAATTGCGCTGGGAAGAATGAGAACAGCTTTGAAATGAATCTTCTATAAAAATAGTTCTGAACTTTCCATGAATAAGTTATGCTTTTAGTGAGATTGGTTTCGATAATGAATACATTATACCGATAATGCCTTGAATACATACCCAGAACGTATATCGTCTAATCAACGTTTAAAGTTAAAATTAAGACAAATTTCGTTGAATCATTTGTCGTATCTCGAAATCTTTGTCGATGGACGTAAAGCATTTGAATCGAATGCAAATGTTCGTCAGCATTATCGCCGCGTGCATTTCAATTACGTAAAGTGAAACTTAGGATCCATACAGGTTCGGGATCTTGTTCCTGCTTTGCCCAATCGATTACATATTGTCTGCAAAGTGATCGTACGCACATTTTCACGATAATAATCGTCGACTGACTGCTGTACCGTGCTTCTTTACTATTCACCTGCAATTCAGTGGATACAACGATTTTTTGTTGCGTACTGCAGCATCCATGTCCTGAATCTCTACGTCAACTAATTTGACCCATATTAAGAAATCGAACCGAACTTTTAATCACAGATGAATTCCCCTTTCCCGTTCTTTTTAATCGTTTTGCTACAGAGCAATAATTTGAGCAGCTTACTAAGGTAAGCTAACTATTCTGACATTATGGGAAAAAAATGTAAAAAAACTTTAAGGAAATAGAAATTACAATTATGACTTTAAAGTTTTATATTTTGAATTAAATGTTTCGAAGACTTTTTACTAATTTAAATACCATCCTAAATAATATATTCCATTTTCAATAGCAAGATATAAATTTTAAGTTACAAAATAATCGTCAACGATATTAATGTAATTTTATGGTTTACGACTATATCGTTTAAAATTTGTAATAATAAAAGAGAACTTAAATGAAAAAGTAAGATATCGAGTATGTTCTTTCATGATAATCAAATTCTAAACAAACATTACGTTCCTGAAACTTTTCTGAATGCTTCTAATACAATTCGTAAAAGGAATTCTAATAAAGGTGCTTATGTGAATGTTCTTGCGATAGTGGTTAGATAGAAATTAACTAAAACTAAGATTAAAGTTTAATAAAGTTAATTTAAATGTAAGTACTTACCAATTTAAGCCAAAGATTTGTGATAAGCAGTTGATTCTTTTCGTCCTGGAAATTGAAAAAAATTATTTTCAAAAGAGGTGAATTTGGCATTCACTTTATTGTACATCTGATTCCTTTAATTTTGACATACTGACAGTAATTAATAATGCCAATAGATAAAGGGCATCGATGTACATTTAGTATTATTATTGAAATACAAGCAGAGTTAATATAATAATTGTAAAAAAATTATTATTATATGATAGAATCGTAAGAAAACATTGTAAATGTAAAAGATAACAAAACAAGTGTACATGTTCTTTGAATGGAAAATATTTCATATTCTGTTAAATACATGCTATAAAATTACAGGGAATAAGCCACAGCATTATGCAATACTATTTTCACGTATAAATTGTTGATACATTAATTATTTACAATTATATTTACATGAAACAATTCTACAAACAATAAACATGCATTCACAATAAGACAATTTTACTACAACTGTTTATAGACATTTTTTATTTAATTTATTGTAATCATTATAAAATGTTTTACACTGAGAAAAATGAAATAGTATATTTATCAATAAATTCTGGGGTATTGAACCTATATGTACTCTGTAGGTGTAACTGTAATATTTTATGGAAAAACTAAGTATATGTAATGCATACAGTTCTATAAACATA
>JABFPN010000897.1:0-36413 GCA_022817305.1 Leptoteleia sp. ZL-2020
TGTAATGGTTATATGTCAATATATAACAAAAAATGATCTTTTAGGTTAAGTTATTCGACAGGTATAATTTTGTAACGTTTATTCCACTCATACTTTAAACCGCTTCACAAAATTTAAGTAAAAATAACAGTCAAAATTTCTTAATGAACAGCAACGCGGATTTAAACGTCTTTAACATTGATGCGATATTGTTTAGTGGCCCGACCGCCGCCACTTTGTCTAATTAACATGAATATGTGCGACACCAGCATTAAATTCATGTAAATGGTATATTCTAAATATTTATGTTCTCATAGCATTATATTCATGCGATTTTAGTTATATTTTTCAGTGTAACGTAACATGAATTTCTTTTTTATCGTTACAAACTGATATTTGGATATTAAACATTTTTCATGCTGTAAAAGCAAGTGTTGCTACTTCTGTAGCATGAAAATAATAACACAATTATTCATGCTAATAAAACAAAAGTATTTCTCTCGCTATAGCGATTTTATGAGTGGTTTGAAATGTTTAAGGTGAATTTGACGTCGAAGATGTAAAAGTACGTAACGGAAGGCTGCAATTCGTGCCTTAATTTAAGGCATTCGTCATTCAATGAAACGTATTTTATTTATTAAAAAATAATGAAATGAACTTGTTCTTTGTATACTACATAAAAAAATTAAATGCTCAATAATAATATTTTAATTATCAAATATACTCGCTTCAAAAGGAACTTTAAATTCAAAGTTAATTTTAACTGTGTAGCAACCTATTAATATCATTTATAGTTCAAATAATTGCTCTGTCAATAAAACAGTAAGATTTTATCACATATCTAAAAATTGATCATAAACGTTTGAGTGATTATCGTTTTTTTTATTTCCCGTATTTAGTTTCGATTGATGTTAAAAATCTGATCGCACGCGAGATAGATAGTAACATTCAAAACTTGTTCAAAATATTGTTGTTTTTGAACTAAGAACTCTTACATCATTTTTTATTGATTGATTCTATACAAAAATTATGATTTATAATATTTTTATTTGGCTCTGTGCACACACACACACACACACACACACACACACACACACATACTTTCATCTGTATCTTTTCTCACTTATTATAAGAGAATTTTAACCATTCTTATTGACAAATTGTATTTAATAAAGTCGATCAAGGGAAATAGAAATAAATAGAAATTAAATTACTTTCTATCACATTTCTTTTTTGCACAGTTTCTTTGCCTTCGTGCCTTAACCGTTTTTTTCTAGAATTGGAAGAATCCTGTGGTGGAAAGGTGTATATTTCTCGAATTAAACGAAAGCGAAACTTCAGTCAACGATGACAATAGTTTCCCCTATTACCAAAGTAACTATCTAAACCGGCCGAAACTAGGTGAATAACGTGCAGCTGCGACGATCGTACACTGTGAAAAAAGTTGTATTTAAAATGATCATACCTCCTGGCGTTGGAAGGATACTATTTGCAGTGTCTGCTGTTTTACCATACCATTGCAGTAAAATGTTATGTGTGATATAGTAAAATTTTATATTATACCATATAACAAATATTATAAGATTCGTATAGTAATTGTATAAACATTATAGAGAATATCCCTTCAATGTTAGAAGGTATAGTAATTTTTATTACAACTTTTTTTACAGCGTAACAGATGTAAATTAAAAAATAAACGATCAAACACCATCCAACTCCAACAAATTACAATGTCTTTATCATACGAAGTATTTTGAAAAGTTAAAATGTTAATTGTTAAAGAGTAAAATTAAAGGATTGTACACTGAGAAAAAAGTTAGGATAAAAATTATTATACTGTATCTAAAAATGGGGACAAATAACATCTTCTTGTCTTAGTTAATATACAGTTTAAAAGAGGTTATAAGAGAAATGAACATTTTTATTATACTGTATCATAGTAACTTGTAGAATACTGATAACCCCTTTTAAAATGTATTTTAAATATGACAAGAATTGCAATTTGTCCCCATTTTTACACACAGTTTAATAATTTTTATCCCAACTTTTTTCTCAGTGTACGAAATGAAATTAATAAAAACTTTTTCCCCACTTTTTATTCCTATCGCACGTTTAATGTGTATTTAATTATTAGCGTTAAAATTGAATTAAAAAGAAATGAAATGTCAACAAACCTATTCAGCTCGGAATAATTTTATTATATAAAAAGATACGTTTTCATAATACAGCTTAACATTTGGAATTCTTTCCTGCCAACTTTGAAAGTAATTTCAAAAGTTGCTCAAAAGTATACCGAGAAAAACTGAGTATTTTTATTTAATATAATGCTTCAACGTTGAAAAAATAAGTGACTAATTAGTACTAATTAGTGCCCGAGGGTTCGATTACATAAAATCTAACTGGCACGAGTAAAATTTAACTTTAACTTTAAAGTATTTATAAATTGTTTTAATTTATAAACGACGTGATCTTTGTACTAGTAACGAACAATGTATTATCTTTTAAAGTATCAAAAATTATTAATATAAATACAATATCAATTACAAAAAAAGATAATTAATTATTTACAATTACACTTTATTATTATTAATAAAATATAATTTAATTAAATACTATTACTTTGACAAGTTTCGTTTACTTGATACCAATATCAATTATTTATGTTATTTATTTACTAAAAATTGTTTGTATAACAAAAACTCAACAATCTGTTTTATAATTATGACGTAAACTAAATCCAGTTTAAAATTATTTTCACTCATATTTCTGAGTATTTGATTAATTATAATTAGTAATCATTGATCTGAAGAAAGTCTAAACAATGATACATAAAAATCAATGGTAATTTTATTAGTTATTGCAAATCTGCTTTAAAAAAAGATTGGCAAAGCATTTTTACATTACTGAAAAGTGATATAATGTTTAACTGGAATAATGTAGAATATCGAACTGGTTATTAATTGTTTGTCTTCTAAATCGTCTTGTGGGGATACATGTGTACAAACTAAAAATCATGTTGTGCACAGCTGCTAAGGTCTGGTTCGATAACCCAGGCACTGACGTAACCCTCAATCGCGCAGTTATAATAATACTGCAGATCATGCGCAACAGAAAGTAATTTTTAATCTGCTGTACTTTTATCTTGATTACGAGACATATAATGTTCGTAAACGTACATTAAAAACTCTTCAACTTGATTAGATCCTTGGAAAAGTATTCTTTCATTAAAAGTATTGCAAAAATAGAAAAAAAAAATTTTTTCTCAAATTTGAAAATTTAAAAGGCGAAAAGAAAATAGAAATAAAATAAATAGAGATGAAATTGATCAACGTGGAAATGAACATTATACTTGTTATCGAAAAGTATATATATATGTGCCATTTGAAATCGTGAATAGGCAAAATTTCCCACGAGTTGTTGCCTGGCACTGTGCCAGTATTTCGCAAAATTGAGAACGAGAAAAGTATATCTGGCAAGCCCTCTTGCCGAGTTGTCTGTGCAATTGCTGTTTCGCAGTTCGAACGTCATTCTTTTCGTGCGGAAAAAAACATTTCGCGGAACGCGAAATTCGTATTTTGGATGCTCAAATTATTGTTTTCGCGAAATTGTAAATTATCATATAATTTGGTACAAACATTTGTGAAAAAATTTTACTGGAATACACTCGTTCATTAAAGTTGCATTAAATAACCGTCTTGCTCCAATTCAATTTGTATTGTTTCATTTAAAAAAATGAGTTCCGTTTTTCAAAAATCAAAAATATAAATATTTCATATTCATTTTTTATTTATACACTACAGAATTAATTAATATTGTACCAAAATTGAGCTAACATATCCAGACTAGCGATTTCTTAATGGGAATTTATTAATTTTATCCTAAAATAACTTACTTTAAAAGAAATAATTTAATATAATGTTTCATTTTATTTTAATATTTCCTCTTCAATCATAAACACATTAAATTTTTATTTAATTCATTTTAATATAAAATATCACTATTAATTATAAGACTGTAAAAAATAATTAACTTTTTTTACTTCGTCATTAAAGAAAAAATTTCCTTTCAAAAAATTTCGGTTTTTTGAAACAATTATTTGTAATTTGTTGTTTTGTAACATTGACGTAAACGGAGTTACGATACAATTGTAAAAAGCGTCGCAGTAAAATTAAAAAAAAAAATGATAAAAATAGTAACTAAAACTTGACACGCGCATTGTTTTATTAAACATAATTGAAAGTTCGACCAAAGATCCTTTACTTGAAAATTTAAGAACACAAAAATTTATTCAAAACAGTTTACTCTTATCAGTCGTAATAAATTTCGATCGTAATTTATTATAATTATGAAATAATTGTATTATTACGTAAAATGAACACAAGACATGTCGCGCGCATAATTGTTCTCGTGACGTAGTTATCGAGTGACGAAACGAGACGAAGTTTGAAGGACGTGAAAAAGAAGAACACCTCTCTTATCAATCTCATTTACGTATATATTTTTTCCTTTCGCAAGAGTTCATTGTTACAATGGGAAGACAATCGCAAGTACTCATAGTTGGCTGATGCCAGACACACTTTTTTTTTCTTTTTTTTTCATACACATTTCGCACAATTTCACGGACACATTCTTCGCAAAATCGCAATGCACAAATATACAAATCGTTATTACAAATGATATACCATTTTAACTGTTATAAATTAAGTTATTTTGGTAAACGAGTTTTAAAATTACTTGTCACTTAATTAACATTGATTATGATTAAGATTTTTCTTTTTTTTTCTCGTTTTTGTGAATTATTTATATAATTGGTATAAAATGATTTGTATGAATTATGGATATTTACACGCGCGATATGATAATTGATAACAACTAAATTGAAGGCAAACATTTGTTTGGTGGTTTTATTCGAAGTGACCATGTATATTATTTCGCACAGTCTTATCAGTGTGTTACATCCTGCGATCTTTTTTTATACATATATTGTTATTACTTTCATTTTCAAAACGTATACAATTTTTCTTTTAAATTAATTTCCTGTGATAAGAGATATTAAGTATTTCTGAAATTAAATGATGATTATTCCAATTCATTTAAAGTTTTATGTTTTTAAATATTTTACCTCGATGGATTAAGTTGATTGAATTTAATGTATATTAATGGTTGGTTGCAAATAACTAGTAACTTTCATGGTTGAAAATCAATAAAAAAAGTATAATTATTGATGTTGCAATTTTTGGTTTGTTATCAATTAAATTAAAGGTGAATATTTAAAATGAAAGAAATCAAATAAGCAATTAAACAGTTTATTTAACTCAATAACAATTCCAAATATGGTAAAAGTTAAATTAGTTTAATTGCAACCGATAAAATTAAAAGAAGATCAAAGTAGTTCAAAGTTGAAAATCATAATACTTATCAAATGGCTTAATTAGGCCGACTTTGTGCCTCTTTGTTTTTTTTCTTGAAGTTTTTATACTTTTTATTTTACATTTATATCTTTTTTTGATATTTTGATACTTTATGTCTTTTTTCCGAAACGTTGTTACTTTATATACTTTCTGTTAGAATCCTTTTAATAAAAAGAAATTATTGAAAGTTCAAGTAATACGATTTCACAAATTAAATTCCAATCTCCTCTAAAATACGTCTTGGGATGTAACAAGTAACCAAAAATGTTCATGAAGGAAAAGCTTGAGCAACATTCATGAAACGCATCGCTAACTAATATCAGTTGCATAAAAGACTATGAATACAATAATTATGATTATTAAGATATTATCACAGACAGTTGCATCATGGAGTATAGAGACGTTGCACACAGCAATAACTACTCGTAGAGAAATAATCCATCAGAAATTAATGCATTTAATATCACAAAGTAAAAAAATGTAAATCCCGCTACTATTATCAGAAACAATTTCCAAATTGTGAACAATAAAAATTTTACTTTTGATATTAAATACCTCAACTTTTGTTAGGCCTCATTGTTTTTCCTCAGCTGGCTTCTCTTCACTGAAGAGAGATCATTCGTCATCGTTCGCGTAAATTTCATGATAATGGAATACAACAATTGAATCTCCGTTTGAAAATGCAAATAAATTAATCGGAAAATTATGCGAACGATGTAAATCGTAAGATTTCGAACGTTGACGTTGGCTTCAGCGTGTATCATTTGCCAAACGAGGCTGGTAAAAATTAATTTTGTATGAAGGTTCCGAAAGTGAACAATATTGGCACTGTATTGATCTTTGAAATAATGATGACAATTCACGGCGACGCTTGAACAAAAGACCGAGTGTTTGTAACATTGGTGCTTGCAAAATCTCGCGAATGAACCATCGATAAATGTCGAGTCTTCTTCAGAAATGGAAAAATATAGCAAAAAGTACCGACGGTTTAATTGCTCGTTGGAATTGAGATTCTATGAAAGTGAACAATACGACACTCATCAAACAATAATGTAATACTGGCTCTGTTTAACCGTACACTTACGATTCATTTTCAAATATAATCAGAATTGTCCTTCCATTATATTTTTAATATTCTCAAAATTTGACTTATACTTTATTTTCTAAAATAACTTTTTCTCAGTTCAATCTTGCGTAAAAATATAATAATAATAATAATAATAATAATAATAATAATAATAATAATAATAATAATAAGAATAATAATAAAAAAAACAACAAAAAACTTAAATCAATCATAGGCAGTTTTAATAGTGATTACATTCTTATATACAGCGCGGTTTCGTAACCTTACGAACGACGAGACAGACGGTACACACCCCATCATCCCCACCGTTCCACCACCGCAAACAGTTTTTCTTCATCACTACAAAACCGTTAACATTGTTTAAATAAAACTATCAAATAAAAAAAATAATCCATTTTTGTTCCCAGATTACATCTCAACAGTATTTTTTTTGTTTTTTTTTTTTTTGCACTTCAGTCGCGGTAACAAGGAAGGAACTCTCAGCGCGCAACAGTGAGTCAGCCGAACAATCGATATTGAGCGCACTTACAACTTGAAAAACCGAGGGGCGCCAAACGATCCCCCAGTTTATCGACCGACGCAGTTTCACGCGACACCACAATTCAATTAGCTGTCCAAAATAATAACAGGAAAATCCGACCAGATTTCGGGAACTAGACCGTGCTTCACGAACTTAACCAGGCACTGATCGGGTTTTCCCCGAACTGTGGACCCCGGAAACAGGTTACTTTGCGTCAGGGCAACTTTCCTATGGCAGTCTTTAAATGTCCTCCTCCTCCACGATAGGCAGGCTACTTTGGTGCAGGGGCGGACTGGAGCGCACGGTGAACACGAGTATCCAGAAGTCCAGCTCCTTCTTGTTCTCCACGAAGAAGGTGAGGGCGAAGGGATTGTCGCGATCCTTCAATCTCAGGACGAAACTTTCGCTGTCCCGTCTGCTCACCATCGTGCCGCGCAGGTTGATGACCCCCAGGGGATGGCAGATCTTCTTCTGCGGGTAGATCACGGCAAAGTGCTCCGCGATGGTCCGGTAGACCTTGACCTGGATGTTTTGTCGACGACCATCCGGACCCATCAGGGTCATGTAACCGCTGATGCCTTCGGTGTTCCAGGAATTGGATCTCGGCCGGGGTTTGTTGCTCAGGTACAATTCCTGTAGGATTTCCACGTTCGTAGGCATCTTGGCGTATAATACGATGTATTATATATTATATATTATCCTTTTTTCTCCTTGTTATAGGTTCCAGCTATCCACTGGAATACTGAACACTGGATATGTCGGAGGTTGGTATTAGCAACTGGTTTAGACGCACCGTATTCGAGGTAACGGTACTGGAATCCGACTGAAAATTGCGACTCGCAACGGAGGGTGACGATTGAAGACTATCGGTCACTTGCTAGGTCAGGTTATCACTCTTTCGAAACTGGATTCAAACTCAGCGTTCCCACTTGACTACTGCGCGCCAGCAAACTGACTTGTAAACTTTCACTCCCGGCGTTTATAAGCGTTCGAGGTCGGCGCATGCGCGTGGCGCGCGTCCGATCACGATAGTCTAGCAGTTTGACCGGGCTTTCCATATCTACGATGTTATTGGGTGCACGTTGGAATTGTGTTTTTGCTCGTTATTGTTTATGCGCAAAATTTCGAGCGACCCCGGTGACGAATCAAACTTTTGGAATCGTATTTCGGACTGTGGAAAATTTACCAACTTGTTGGTGACACTGTTTCGTTCCGTTTCGTTCGAATTTACGATTTGCGATATTTACCGGTCATAATTTTGTTATGTCTTGTTAAACGTGCTTTTTATAGAGTATATGTTTCATTATTTTGTTTTTCTTTTGTTGTATTTAATGTATTTTTGAAATGAAAATAGCAATAATGTTACAAATACACACGGAGAGGAAAGATTAATAAAAATTATTGACATTGTTAATGAACTGACCATATACTTGTAAAAATTGAGAAATTACTATCTTGAGTTAGGAACATGTATCAATTTCTTAATAATTATTCATGAAAACTGACAATACATGTTAAAATGCTGATACTTTTTACTAACTTAGGATAGTAATTTTTCAATGTTTGCACGTATATTCAATTCTTGTTGAATCAGGAAACAATTTGGTTAAATCAACAAAATATTTCGTTAATTTAATGAAATTTTTCGATAAATAATGACATATACTCCGCTTGTTTAACAAAATTGTTTATTTGCACGATATGTCATGTTTACGAAAAGAACGTGTTTTTTTTCATATTAATCGCAATGTTTTTGTTTTTTTTTTGTGTAAATTTATAAAATGCACATTAATTTTAAATATGACATTATTTTGATCATGTAAATATTATGCTCCAAGTTATCTCTCAATTATATAATAGACTTTATTCGACACAAACATGAGAAAAAAATTATAATTAAATAATATTTTTATTAAAATTTAAAACTCATTTTTAAATATAGTCACAGATAGTATTTTTGGAATTGGACATAGGAATATCGCATTTAATAATAATATATTTAATTTAGTTTATTCTTTTTTCTAATCTAAGATTAATTTAATGAGTTTTATATGGAGTGTGACACATAGTAAAGACTACATGCATAATGTTTTTGTGTCATAAAATATTTGAATTAAAAATTCAATTAAAGATAATAAAGTTATTAGGTATTTATGTAATTTGACGACTTATTTGTTTACAGTGTACACTCAATTGACACGTGTAAGAGTTTCAAATGCGTTTTAGATATATGCATTCGAAACATGTCTAAGTAGATCAGATTAAAAGGATGTTTAGCGGAAATATTGTGTTACTGAAATTCATCTTTCGACTACTGAAAAGTGAGACAGAAAGAATGGGATGAATGGAGTAAACAAACGCGAATGATGATCGCACATTCTGTCAGATTTGATAAATAATGGCATTTATCTTTTATTCATGTTTTAGAGTTATTTGTGGTCAGAAAATTTACTTTGTTTTAATGTACTTTGATGATATCTTTATTATTTTAAGGTAAATTACTTTCTGCGAATTGTCATCAAAGAAGCATATTATTGATGTTAACATGTTTATGGAGTACACGTGAAATTTGTTATTTCTTTTAATGTTCAAATGCATATTAATTTTAAGTTTATAAAACTCGATGAAAACCAATTTTGTGTCAAATGAAACTCGGATAACAGATATATGTTTGCAGATTTATAATATAAAAGATATCTTTTTGCAGAAATAGAAGTTCTTTGATGTTCGAATGCTTTAAAATCATTAGTTGTGATTGCGAATCGTCAAGAAAAGCTTGCGAGGTGTAATTAAAGAGTTATTCAAGAGGCAAGAGTCATCTTTAATAAATTATCAGTCGAAAATGTTCCACGCGGAGAAGTACTAAATGGCGAGCGGCCAGCTCTCTCGGGACATAATTAATTTCTGGAAAATGCTTTTCAAATTTAGCAAGGTAATGGAAATTTGCCATTCAAGTGCGACTATAGCGTCCACAGATCGTTTGCCAAATAATATTAAACATAATGCTTCATGCATAATGCCGTTTTTCGCAGTTTATCTCATGGAAAAATTTGTTAGGAATAAACCAGACGTCAGCAAACAGCTAGTCAATAATTTCAAAATATTCTAATTTTATAATAATTCGGAGAAATGTGTGCGTTTGGGGTATTCATTGCGAGATAGTAAAATTTAGGAAATACGTTTTAAATAAATATGCGAAGAAAATGTCATTATCAAGGAATTGAACCAGTCATCTTACATCCACAAGTCGTGCCCTTTTCCACCGCTCTACGCCGTTATTTGCAAAGATATTTGTATTCCAATCGTATTGAATTATTGTATAACTATATATATATGGAGAGAAAGATTAATAAAAATGGCTGATATTGTTAGTAAATTGGTCATATACTTGCAAGAATTAAAAAATTACTATCCTAAGTTAGCAAAAAGGGTCAGCATTTTGACATGTATTATCCACTTTCAACGAATAATTATCAAGAAATTGACACGTTTTCCTAACATAAGATAATTTCTCAATGTTTGCTAGTATACGACCAGTTTACTAACAATGTCAAGAATTTTTATTCATTTTGTAGTCTCTAACTATGAATTGTTCAACTAATTTTTTCAATTATTTGAATTCTCCGCAAACTTTTATTTATATTAAAAGTTACTCATAGAGTATAAATCTAAAAATAAGAAACATCAATTCCAAACAATTGAACCCTAACAAATGTTTTTATGGGTTAGTGTTTTCAATACTTTGCGGGCAATAAGTTTTATAATCATTTTTAAATCGAATTTTACGTTAATAGGAAAAATCTAGTTAAAATACGAAAAAGCTTTTATTTCTATAGATAATGATAAAGAAAACTGAGAATAATAATAAGGGCATGACACTTTACAATAGATTTTATCGAACAATCAATTACAGATCGTTTATATGATATTATCGTCGTGATATTACCTACTTTTTTTTGTTTCCTTTTGTAAATAGTTACATTACATGAGATATATAAATAATTTAGATGCGCAAAATAAAAAAAAAATGTCAGACTATGCTCAAGGTGGGTGAACTGAATTTTTTGTCGTTTTAATATTATTCGTGTAATATTAATATCAATCTATAAAAATTATTAAATTTTTTTAATAGTTTAAATTAAAGTTTAAGTTAATCTTTATAATTTATAATTTTGTTTTTTTAATAAAAAATTAAGAAATGTTAATCTCTTACTACTGGAATCAAATTTTACTAAAAATATTTAATTATAATTTTTGTCTAATGTTCAAGTATCATAGTGTCTATTATATATTTATAACTTAGAAGCAACTTAGAGCTTTAAAAAAATAAAGATATTTTCTAAATCTGCAAAAGAATATATTTTTGTAATATCTCATAAATATTTTGTAATATTTATGTAATTTCGATTTTATCTAAGTAATTTCATTTAAGTCAAATTGTTTCTTAAATTTCAGTCAGTTACTTATTACAAGAGTGATTGAATTCTTGCAACAATTTTTCTCAATGAATCATTCACAAGTAAATATATGACTTTTATTATTAGAAATTTTTACTATTATTTTGCATTTTAGGGTTTAAATTAAGCAAAAAACTTTGTGATTTACTCGTTCATTGTAGACTGTTAGAGAATAGTCCCGATTCACGGATTGTAGACGAAGAATTTATTATAAAAATTCTTGTTACATTTTTCGACAAAATTGGAATCAATAGTACAGAAATACAGATGGTGTTCATTTATTAATAACTTTCTTATTTGTTTAATCATACTGAAAATAATTTAACTTCTTTATTAACTATCAGACTATTTCATTGTAGTATTTTTAATTTCATCAATACCATTTATAAATATACATAATTTGGAATAATATATTTACTGTTCAGTTTATTCATATTATAATGGTATTTTTGTTTACTATTAGAATTGTGAATGACAAATGTATTAATTAGATTTCTAACATGCATTCTACTTTTTAGACTTCGTATAATGATTTGCTGTGGCCTTATTCTGAAATGCTGCATGATATATCAAAGTCCATCAATTTTTACTCCGCATTAACTAATATATTTAGAGAAATTGAAATAAATGATATTCATTTAAATGAAATAATCCATGCAGGTTTTGTATTCATTTTTTTCATTTTATTCCATTGTAATGTACAATCTTTCTTGGCAATGCACACTGAGAAAAATATAACAGAAAAAATTACTGTTTTTAACTGTATTTGAGCCACATGTCCGTCTTTTAATAAAAATTACTGTTCTTTAAAAGAAAATACACTAGTTTTAAATGTCATATTTATAGATAAAACCGAAAATTTTCCTGTTAAAAAACGGTAATTTTTATCAAAAGACGGACATGTGGCTCAAATACAGTTAAAAACAGTAATTTTTTCTGTTATATTTTTCTCAGTGCACATTCAAAGGAGTAACATTTTGTAAATTAAAATACTACCTTCCTTTCTGCCTTTTAAATTATATTGGCTCATTACTCACAAGTTCATTTTATCTTTCTGAAACAAGACATTATTTTAAAATTTTAGTTTGTCAAGTACTTCAAAAAATTATGATAGTAAACCAGACTTATCTTTACGTTAAATGCTGAAAAATAAATCGAGTGTATACAGTTTATTGTTTAAATTTATGTAAGGTTTATGTAAGTCCTTTACATCATTCTTAGCTATCAGGATTCGTCATCCAAAATTCGTGCAATAAAAATACAAATCGTAAATGCAAATGATGTAATGGTAAACAATTTCTGCGCATGTTTAGTCACTGATTTTATTGTTCAAAGTATTACTGTTGTTGCTCTGAAATACATTATATAGTATCATAATTAAATCAACATTATTATCATCTTTCTATTTCTTATTTTTGTCGGTAAAATTAAGAACGGTATTTGTAACTACTGAACCAATAAATATTTCCAGAATCAAGGCAAACAACTAAGATATTTCATTACATAAGTAACTTTTATTACTATTATTACGACAAATTCAATTTTATAAACCATAGCTTGGATGACATTGATTTAAAGCGGAAAGAAATTCATGGTTTGGAAGAAAAAATACGAGACTACGAAGAAAAAATAACACAAATTGTTATTGAAAAGAAGAATGTTACAGACACAAATGAAAAGGTGAACTTATTACATTAAAAAGTATTTAAAGATGAAATTCACTAACAAATATTTTATTATATTTATTCTTTTTTCAGTTAAAACAAGACATTCAAAAGCATCAATTAAACTTAGTTGAAAAAAACAAAGCTAAAATTCATCTTGAAGCGGAAATAGAAAATTCGAAAGTTAAACAAGAAAAAAATAACGAAGCAATAATAAAATACAAAGAGGAACTTTTAAAAGTATGATGAGTATGTTTCTGTTGGTTAACTTTATATTTAGTTAAAATTTACTTTTTAGTTAAACGTATTAAAGACTTCCTTAGAGAAGAAATTAGAGCATTGTCCAAATACGTATAATAATCAGTTGGAGCAAGTGAAAAAAGTAAGAAATGAAAAAGAAAAAGAAGAATTATCACTGAAAAATTCTGTAACAGAAAATATGAAAAAATTTCAACAAAAACAAAAGTTATTTGATTTAATAATGCGACATATTAATATCAGTAATGAATTAACAAATGATGAAGAAATATATCGGTAAGATTATAAGAATATGAATAAGTATAAAAAATTATAATCTACAATTATGTATTTGTTTATTTTATAATAGATTTGAATTTGTAGAATTGTAAGCACAGAAGGAGAAAATTTAGATAAAGAATTGAAAGTATTAATATCTGATTTATCTAAAATTAAGGAAGAAGATAAAAAGGATCATCTGGAAATGGAAAACCTTGAACAAGAATTAGAAAATGTTAGATCTTCCTATCAAGAAGTAATACAGAATTTAAATGATACTCGCAAGAGCATATTAAGGTTGTTTAAAAAAGTATCCAAATAGTTTGATTAAAAATTTAACATGAAAGGAAAGTTCATTTATTTGAATTAAGAAAAGGGTTTGGAACGTCTAAATTTTAAGAGCAAGGTTATACATTTTAGGCGTTGTACAAACTTTTGTAGATTTTTATTCATTAAAATCAGTTACAAAAAATAAAATTATGTAATTTTTTAAATATGATAAAATTGATATCATAAGTCACCTTTGTAAAAAAAATGGTTAAATTCTAATCGTAAAATAATTTAGTTATTTAATTCAGTTGAATTAAAGTGAAATAATATTAAATTGCAGCGAAATAGATATTGCTAATAAAGAATTAAAGAATTGTTTGGAAAACAAATCTAAAATCGAGGAAGAAACTGAACTTATGAATAATAATGTAAAAAAAATGAAAACCGAAATTGATCGATTGATAAAAGAATGTAAAGAAATTTGTAAAAAAGAAATGGAAGAGGTATAAAATCTTGTAAAAAGATGTTTGTCTAATTTTTGTATAATGTTTGGTAAATTGACCTTCCAAGAGTTAAACTTTGCCTTATCTAAATTTCATTTATATTTTTCTATTAAAATAATTGTTCCGTCTTAAAATAATCTGTTTGTTTTTTAAATTTACAAGATTTAATGATTTTATTTAGGTACAAAAACATCAAGAAGAAAAAACTACTTAAATAATATTGAATGTAACTATCGATCATATATTTCGATCGCATTCAAAAATGAAAATTTGAAGATTCATATCAGAATGTATATTAATCTTTCAAAAGAACAAGTTGCAACAACGGTACAATTTTTATCGATGACAAGTCTGCCAAAATTGCCTGAAATAAAAGTAAATATATTGTACACATAGTTTTTTATGAAAACAAAAAGACGAATTCGTTAAAAGTATGGTTTTTACTTCAACATTATGAAGATTATTAACTTGCAGTAAATTTTCTTTGCGAAAACTTAATATTGACACCGCCAAAAGAGATATTATTTCAAGGGAATCATACCCTAAAACCATATCCCACAAATATAATAATTGTTCTGGTGGTAAGTGACCACTAAATCCTCTTATTATCCATTTCAGAACTATTTTGATCCTGCACGAAAAAGTAAAATATTAATGCTTCGATTGAAAAATTAATTTGAATTTCAGTAACAATATAAAACATGACAACATATATACTTTATTTCGAAATAAATTTTTGATATTGATAATCAGATATTGTTAATTAAAATTTTTTATAGTAAAAATAAAATTCAACACTTACGGTTGAATATGTAAATTTCGAAAATGTGCCCAAAGTCGTGGTTCGTGACACTGTAGCAATCTTTCAAACAGTAGACATAATGAAACAATCCCTTGCTTATGACTTGATACAGTGTGCAGTCGAAACCAATAACGCAAATAAAATGCACGAAATGAATAATACATAGCGCATGGATCGTCGTATAAATAACAGAATGGAGTTGCTACAAAAATATGATTTATCAATTAAATTTGCAATAACGAAAACTGTATGTAATAATGTATATATATGTGTGTGTCAAAATAGCACAAAATATTTTTTGATGTACAAAAAATTTTTTTTTCAATACCTGTAGAAAAGAATTTGTTGTAATAAAAAAAAAAGAGATTTATATTTTTAGAAGATTAAAATTGTTTCAGTCATTGATATTTCTGGGATTGGACAATTTTTCTATGTTTTATTTCTTAAAATTACATAGAAAGACAAGATCTAATAACAATCACTAGCATACGACTATTACTGGTGGTCATATACAAGTATATGACAACATGTTAGTAATTTCTTTTTAGATCTTTTCTCTCTATAGACAATAATTTAATCATGATAACTAAAATTATATTATTATCAGAGTAATAAGATATTTTTGCTTCATTTCTTATTTACCATACATTGTAAAGCCATGAAATGGAATGACACCACTTGGAGGGAAAACCAATGTATTTTCTAAAGTAGCAGGTTTCCCTTGTAGGACAGCATGAATCACTTGACCGCCAGCACTCGAGTCCATCGTTACTGGGGCTAGAATTTCTGAATCTCTTGAAAAGCACAACATAGTTTTATAAAGTACGTCTTCAAATACAAAATACTGGTCATCGTTGCTTGCTGTTAACTGCACATCCTAAAAAAATAATAGAATTATTTTTTATAATTCTACTTTATTCATTTTAATAACATATGCTGATACATTTTATGGATTCTTATAATAATTTAAAATATATACCTTTATTATTAACTTATCTACCATGATGTCGTATTGTAAGACCATTCTCCTCAATTCATCATAATATTCATAGTCCTGTGGTAAATGTAAATGTTAATTCATGAATCCAAGTATGCAGGATTATAAAAAAACATTACAGTTTAGCAATAAAAAATTACAACATTTCCTCTTGTTTCTATTTATTGTCTTATAAGTGTAATAAATAGTAATGTTCGTCATAATATAATGTATTTTTATCTACTGGAATGTAAAAGAATGAGTTTACCTGAGTACAGGCACCTTGTCATTGATAAAAAAAAAAAGAAAGGACATTTGCATTACTGTTGAAATTTATTTTTACTCACTTTTACCGTAGTACTTACATTTTCTTTTACGATAGAACCTAAAACCAAAGACCACAATTTTCCTCTTAAAGATCTTGGCGAACCTCGCTTCAAGAATTCCTGCGCCACCGGCGCATGACTCGACTTCAATACCTTCTCACCTAAATAGGTTCTTTCAGCTTCTAAATTTTCAAAGTTTTTCGATAGCTGGATGGTAGGATTTACTCCAAGCAATGGAACACCTTGAGCAAGTTCGGTGTAAAGCGATCTCTTTGGAAAAGATATATTTGATGTAAAGGCAAATTCAATTGGTATACAAAATGATTGGTAAACGATATACGAAGGTAAATGTTATTATTATTAGTAACAATATGACTTTTTAATTCCATTGTGGTATTTAATTTCTAAGTTGTGTCCATTACTTCCTTTGCTTTGAAAGAGATTCATTAAATTGTTATATATGTATCGATAATATGGTTCTAAAAAGTCATAAAAATATAGGGTATATTTCTGATGGTGTTTTTGTGAAAAGTTCTGTAAAGTTCTGAAAATGTTAAATTGCTTTGTATTCTCATGACTTTGAAGTTCCATGAGTGACATTTTTTCAGAATTTTTCAGAGAAAATTTTTCATCGATAAGTTATATGAATTTTAATTAGCTAATATAATTTTGTTTTTCATAACAATGTTAAATCTTCTGTTTACCAATTCATCAAGGGTTTTAACTTTTAATGGAATATAACTGAATTCCCAATTTGGTTCGTTTCTGCAAAATAAATACATATGTAAAATGTTACATAAAATTTCAAAACATCATTTTTATGCAAATTGTGAGAAATGTCAAATACTTACGGTAGTTTTTTGAAAGACGGATCTCTGATGGAAAATAAAACTTCTAAAAAATCTTTTGGAGCATAAAGGGGCCTATACTGTGACAAATCTGAAATTGTATTAATTCAATAAAGGGAAGATTCAATTTTATATATATTATTATTTGACTTATATAATTTTTTATTTAAGTCGACCATTTCCAAGAATGAATATAGTTAATAATTATATACTCAATTTTGTATAATACTAAATTATAATAATTAATTACCAATATCGTAAGTACTTAATTCATCCCATCTTTCTGCAAGTTCCTCTCTATCAACTGTCGATCTTATTTTTGCTAATGGTATATTTAATTCATTGCACATTGAATTTAAAGACTTTTGGATTCGTCGTTCCCATTGAATTTGTGCACGTTTTAAATAATTTAAATTTAAATCTAAAAAAGTGTCTCTCATATGATGGGGTGACAATATTTCATACGAATCCTATAGAATCGAAAATTAAAATTCAGGAAATTTTTTTCCTATGATAATAAGCTATATGATAATAAGCTATTTCCACATGATAATAAGCTATAAATTTTCTATAAGTTACACATTTGATAAGTCTTTTATAATAATCAAATTGTATAATATACAAATCATTTATGACCTGTGTTCTTGCCCAATGAAATGCTGTATTTCTGAGCTCAGTCTCTATTCCGCTTGTTTTTAAAATATCTATCAATGTATTCTCAAAGTCCTCTTTTTTGACAGATGCAGATGCAGCAAGTCTCTAAAACATGGTTAGTTTCGTTCATTTTATTAAATCAAATTACATTCATTATTAAATCAAATAAAATGAATATTTAAACGTTAAATAAACAATATGGTTGATTCAACTATATATACACTTATCTATTAGGAACTGAGCATAACTTCTATATGTCAACGAAAACTACTTCGATTTCATTGTGTTGAAGATTAGATAAATTTGTATGGTAGATTCAGCCGTACAGTGTATGTAATTTAAGGAACTCGGTAGGTTATTTTTCAAAAAATTGTCTCACATAAATTTGTGTAGCTACGATAATTATTTTTACTTATTTCAATAATAGTTAAATAAACAGTACGAAAATTTAATTAAATATTACTAATATCATTGTCTTCATGTAATGAATTCAAACAGTTACCTGAATTTCATTGTACAAAAATCTATAATTCGCCATATTTTGTACATCAAGTGTTAATTTTTCAGCTGCTTTGTTAAGAACAATTTCTCTTGAATCCATTTTCTTTGATTTTATTTTGCACAAAACTTATTAATTTCAATTAAATAGGTAACAATAATGTATAACATAAGTTTATGATGAGTTTGTTTTGTTGTTGGTATCAGCATTACATCTTCAAATCGCCATTTGTAAACAATCTGCTGCTGCACTACAGATGAGATGTATTTTGTACAAACTTCCATTTTATTGGAATATACACGTTTCGATTAGTTTATATCACAATTTTTTTAACTGTAATTTCTACTACAGATTTTTTTCAACATTTCAGACTTTTTTTTTCTAAAGAAATACTTGTTATAACATATATTATAATTCTTTTTGTTCCGCAAATAACTGAAAAGTTGATTTATTGGGAATATTTTAGAAAGATTTCACTTTTTCTGATTATTATTTATTCAATTTTTGACAATTATATAAGAATTTTTAGAAAAAATATCCATACAGGAGAGTTATTGTTAATAAGTCGAAGTAAAACTTGTCCAAAATCAAGTATCTTGAATGTCATAAGTTTGAATTCTTACTAAATACGGCGGCAGATCATTCTGAGCTGCGATTGGCTCTTGAATTTCTAACGCGCATGACTTCATTGAACATCAAACATGCTTTGATTTCTACTCTACTGTATTTGTCTCATGGTCTTATTTATTGAGTAGTTTTGATATGAATTTTAAATATATAAAAAAGTGAGGTAAACAAAAGGTTTTACAATGTTAAAACATTCACTCAATTTACTGAAATGTGTTACGTCTACATCAGTCGTACGATGTTACCCAGAGTTGAAAACAATTGTTCCAAGCAGTCAAATAATTCTGTCCAAGAATTTTCATTTAACATCTAACAACAGAGGAAAGAAGAATGATATGAGTTATATGATTCGTAAAATGCCACAACTAGACGAAGGGACAGAGGGAGAAGGAAGTTTTGATTTGGATGCAACTAAGTATATAACATAAATTACTCAATTTGATCACATATATCCTCTGTTTACATCAATCTAACCTATCATTATTGACATTTCGCGAAATATTTTTATATATATTTTAATTTATTTCTTTAATTAAATGATTTTTTTAATTATTTAAACGTGAATTATTTCATGAAATTCTTTTCAGAGTCATTTGTATAATATTTATAAATATAAATGAAATTAAGAATGTTTTAAAGATACTACTTGTACATTTTATTTCTATGTTTAAACAATATATATATATATATATTATTATATATATATATATTTACATATTATTATATATATATATACGGTAAAATACTTTTGCATTTTAGTTTGTGCATGTTTTTGTATAAAAAGTGTATAGTAACAAATTTGTTAATGATATAACAATTATAAATTACTGTCAATAGCATTAAAATAAATCTTGTAATGGATTCATGTAGGCAGTTTTACTTTGGCAATTATTTTGATATAAACTATTTTTTTATTTTACACATTAATATTAAGCTTAATATAATTAAAATATTTTGCAGAAATGATATGTTTCCTAATGAAAATACACCAAATCAGTTATTTAATGGAGTTCCCTTTAAAAATTTACCAATTTGCAATATTAGGGTAACTCCAAATAATGCCATTTTTTCGATAACTGATTATAAAGGTAATTTTAATTTTTCAATGCTCTTGAAATTATTTATCATATGTAGAATATTTACTGAAAACAAAAAATTATTATTACATTTTTTTATGTATGTAATTTTTTAACCGAAATAAAATCAAAATTTTATGCTGAAAAAAGATATTCTTTAACGTTTTTTCTTTTTGAAACAAAACGGATTTAATATACTTTATTTTAGAATAAAAATATTAATATAAAAATTTTATTGACAGGTGCAGTTTTGGGTATATGGAGTAATGGTTGTGAGGGATTTAAAAACTGCAGAAAAGGTACCAATGTAGCATCTCAAGCAGCAGGGATTACTTTTGGAAAAGTATGTTGTTACAGATAATTAAATTTACTTAAGTTTTGTTTCTTTAAAGTAGGTAAATTATTTAATAGATGAATACCTAATTATTAATCTGTACAATTATTATATATTTTGTATTTATTAATATTTAATTATATACACTTAGATAAACTCAACCAGTAATGACATACTGTTAGAATTATGCAACTATTAATAAAAATTGACAAATTATTATGCGACAATAGTTATCTCAATAATGTTGTTTCTCAATAACATAATCAGAGATTTTGATAATGACCACAAAAAAGATCGAAACATTAATCAAAGATATATTAATTCATAATTAATTTAGTTTGTGGTACCAAAAGCAAGGTTGAAAAATATATTGACAATTATTATAAATTTATATTTTGAAATTTTAACTTTATTAATACAAGTTAAGGTCTTGAATTTATTACAGTTATAGATAAAAACAGTTGCCCATTGTAATATAGTAATATAATATAGTATTATATTACATATAATTTCCAGGTTTGATCTTTTCAGTCAGTTTATATTTTTGCAGGCTTGTATAAAACAGGGGTTAAAAACTGTAAGGCTTAGAGTGCGAGGATTAGGTCCAGGACGATTAGTGAGTAGTTTTAAAATTTTTTAATTTTTTCCGAGTCTTTACATATTATTAAAACAAAAATTCGGAAGTTTTGAAATTGTCTTTTAAATTAAATTTTATAATTAAATTAAACTTAAAATATTCCACAAACCTAAATATGAAATTAGAATATTCTTTGTTTAAGTATTATTATTAATAAATTTTATTATCTTTCAGTCATCTATCAAAGGTTTAGAGATGGCAGGTTTGAATATAGTATCTGTGACAGATTTTACAAAAGTATCATGGTTCCCACCAAGACCGAGAAAGGCAAGAAGGGTTTAATTCTCTTCATTGAAGTAAATATAAAAAAAATTATTAATAAATGGTTTTCAATGTATTCTATGATTTTGAATCTGTTGAGAATAAAATGTTTTCTGTTGAGAATGAAATGATTTTTTTTATTTGTAATTATTTCATTATGTATACATTATTTTATATATGTAAGTATAAATATAGAGGTGTTATCAGAAAAGTTTGAATTAATATAACAATGCTTTTTAATTAAAATCCATCTTATTTTTTAATAAAATTTAATAATAACTAATCAGATTTTAGAATATTTAAGCATAATTTTTGGTATTTATTCTATTCATTTAATCTGAAATTTTTATATAACATGTTTTAATGTATACACATTTAGAATTAAAAAAAATATGATATAAAATGACAATGTATGACATAGCTTATAAATAATTATTATAAAGGAAGTAAAAAAGGCAACTTTCATTATAAATGTCATTATACATATTTAGTAGGTACTTTTTTCATACATTTAGCATTTAGCGACTAGTTAGTTTTAAAACAGTATTGAACTGTTTTTGATACTGTTGCACATTTCAGCCTTGTTCGGTCCAGTAGTCTATCAGTGTTAGATTTATTTTTAGATGCATTTAGATGCATAAATAAACTTAAGAGTAATAAACAATGATAATAAATAAACTTAGAGTAAAAAACAATGACATAAAATTTGTTGTCCATTTTAGAAAATTCATATAAAGAAGTCCAAGATTGTTAGAAATTTATGAAATTCATTCAAACTGTAATAATTTATAAATCACGCACTTATGCAAATTTGGTACAAATGTTAATTAATAACTTTTTCAATCAATTTAATGTTGATATACCTGTATAAAATATTGTGATTCATCTAATTTTACTTTAATTTTGCTATTGTATATTAACGTTGTACATTTTTAACAATCCATGGAATATACTCTGATACGCGAGTATATATTCCCGGAAGACGAGGCCTAGCACAACCAATACCAGTTGATACTACACCTATTATCAATGTGGATTTATTTAATTTATCATCTGCCATTAATGGACCACCACTATCTGCCTGTAATATAAACATTTTCAGATTATTAGGAAATAATACATTAAAGCCAGCTAATATAAATAATAAATTAAATATTTTTAAATATTTTATACTTATTCCAACTTTTGGGAAACTGAATATTTTAAAAATAATTTGAGTACATACCCAACACGAGTCGCGCCCACCTTGCTCGTGACCAGCACACATTTGTCCTGATTCAACTTTAGTCTTTTTCCCTTGACTCGCATACCATTCTCTACATAATTTATTATCCACTACATGAACATTTACTTTCTGTAATATATCTGATTTTTTATCTGTAAATAATGATATCAATTTTAAGTCTTTTGCAAAGAAATTTTATTTTCAAAGAGTGACAGATATAATTTGTTGGTCTATTAAATAAATCATATTGTTGCTGTATTACTGTAATATATTGTGATAAAAGTAATCATAGTAACTATTTTAGGCAGTGATGTTGCGATCTGATTATCATTAAGGATTAAAATTACAGCCAATACATATATTGTATTATTTAGATAATTCTAAAAATTGTTTAGAAAGACAGTTAAATTGCAGAAAGGAAGCGGTTGTAAAAAGGAAGAAAATAAAGGAGACTACAAAACCGCTCTTTTTGTCTCTGCCAACGGGAATTTCAGAAACGATTGTTGTGATTGTTTTGAGGATAATACCCTTATAAAGCTTCGTGTAAATATGGTAATCTGGCTTACTTTAGGTCTTACTTTACAGTCGAATAACTTTAAGGCGTCATACATCGAGGGAAAAACTTGTATAGTTATAAACGTCATAGTGCTGTTGATTTAAACTCTACATTTCATTTACTCAATGGAAAATGAGTTCATCTAACTAAAAATTCAACATTTTCATTACATTGAAAGTGGAGCAACAACAGTAAAATTTGCATCAAAAAATTCTTTTTGGTATATCGCTTTTATATTCTGGATTAATATTTTTAATGCCATTAAAATAATTATTTCTATTAGGTTTACAAATAAGTCTCCACTGTTTGATAAAAAAAGGGCACTATTAAAATTATCCGATGAGAAAGGTCATATCGTAAGGTTGAAAATTTTTCGAAAACATAACCGTAGAAATATGAACGATTTTGTATCAGCATCAAATATTTCGTTTCAAGAGTTTAAGTCCAGCGAATTTAACGTCAAAGACAAAGAGATCGAAAAAAGGAAGAAGTACGTGAAATTGGAAGCATTATTGGATGAAGATTCGTGACAGACGCATCAAGAACTTGCACTTATATTAAGAGTAATTCAACGAGCAATTTCACCTCGTTCGAAGTCATTGAGGATGTCAATATTGTATTAAAGCTTCTGGAGACTTATTTGTACTCTTAATAAGTGCCTAGATACCTACGCAGCATGACAAAATTTTGTAATAAAGTCATTTAATTTTATTGTAGGCTTACTTTGAGATCGATTTTCGCCGAGCCATCCCCATCCAGCTGTTACTGCACTTTCTCCGTTGAAGGTGCTGTAGTCCGGTTTACCTAAATTCGCGGGTAAACAAGCTGGCTTAATGCTTTGCGACCACGTTATCGGTCGCGTCATTTCTAAAAGAGCTATATCGTCCACATAGAGGCCACATTTGTAGCCTGGATGAATAAATACATTTAGAACGCTCTCTTCGCGAGCCATCGGAGTTTCGGGACCCTTTAAATTGTACTCCCCTAGAGTTACGCGCAGTTGACGAACGGGTATTTCTGAGGTTCCACTGCAATTAAAAAGGATAGATGGTTATTGACTGATTTTCTAAATTTACTACGCTGTTTCTTAAAAGGAAAAAAATATGAATGTAAAATGTAAAACTGGTACCTCTGTTTTTAAAAGCAATAATATTTAAAGACAGACCCCGGAAATTTGGCACCGGAAGTCAGTTACTTTTCTAGGTAGTTTCCTAGGTACTCGCGTTTTCCAGGATATAATAATATGGCAGGAACTGCTAGGATATGTGCAACAGAAATTTCCAAAGTAATCCATGCTGTGTCTGGTTTTATCTGGACAATTCTTGATTATACCCAAGAATTTTCCTAATAGATCTAGGTAAATTTATTAATATAGGAACCATCTGTATCTTTCTTGGGTACGATCAAAAATTTTCCAGACAAAACCAGGCTCAGCCTGGATTACTTTGGAAATTTCTGTTGCAAATATCCTAGCAGTTCCTGCCATGTCGTGGAATTGCTCGGACATTTTAACGCGGGTAGTTATAGGATTTTGCCTAGTTTCCTAGCTGGAATCTTAGGTAGAAAACTAGTTGATCTCTCATCTTAAATTCCGACTTATGACTCCAAGGGGGGGGGGGAGGGGGAGATCCAAATTTCAGTAAACTGAATTCTAATTTTTGACAAACTTTTTATTTTATGTCTTATCCCCTTTTGTTGCGACAAAAATAGTTATCCCTTTGTAATGCCAAATTAGTAATCTTTATTCAAAATTGATATTTCTCCCTCTCACTGTATTAACTGTACTTTTCAACTAATAACAAATCAAATAATATGCAACGTCCCGCCTTTTGTAATACTTAAAAGGGAAATTTAAATAAACGCTAGGCGTGTGTATATCTTGAACGGTAGCGAGCCGACGTTTTTATAGCCTGCAAAGTAGCCCTCTCTTTAATTGTAATTTTATTAAATACGGCGTGTGAGGGGCAAAGTTGTGCTCGCCGCGCGGAAGTACTTTGGCGTTGCGACAATTATTCAACTGGGATTTTTACGTTATATATATATATATATATATATATAGCCCGGACCGAAGGTAATCGCATCGTGAGTCTCTTAACAACGGTAGTCTTCGTTACGGGGCTCTTCGGTTAATTAATCGTTCTACCGTACCTCGAAATAATTAACAAAATTATGGCTTGTTCGCCTCCTTTCGTAATCCGCCCCACTCCGCGGTATCAGCGTTACGAAACAGTCGAAGGGAGATCGACCCCGTGTGATTTAGCGAAGCCCGCTCTTTTCCAATTTTCGATCGATAGGTTCATTCCTTCTTGTTCCCTACAAAGCTACCTTAATGAACCTTATTCTGTCCCCGTTGCACGGCCCTCGCTATTGTTCTTCCGACGGTAGATGATTACTCGGATTAGTAGTGAATAAATTCGCAACGAACCCGAATAGTCCCTTACCACTGTCAGTATTTTCACCGATATGCGTTGGATTATTGATAGCTGGCAAATTATTGCATTACGCAATACTGTCGTTGGGATAAGAATTGGATTTAGAAATGTGCTATTCATAAGATGCATTGCGCATTTTCACACTGTCACGGAGTATCAGTAAACCTGTTAAAAAATTGATCTGGGACCCAGCATGGAAATTTTACTTTGGAAACCAAATAGGATTTCACCCGTGGTTCCTGATAGTATTATAGGATCCTGTTGGATCCTTGTCTGGGTTCTCACAACCTTGAAATTTAAATGTAACTAGAGGAAATACGTAGTGGGTTTCAGTATAGGATGCTATAGTAGAGCTAGGAAACTAGGAGAAATCCTACCTGGCTTCTACGATAAAATTCCCATATAAGATCAATTTTTACAGGGAATTTTATAATTATGTTTATAATTATTATTATCCAGGTAGATATTTGATAAGGTTCTCTTGAATTATTCAGTGGATTTGCTTAAATTCGATTTAGAAAGACAATTCAGAAAGATTAGCCTAAAAAGTTCTTAATTAGGCCCTAACTGGCCTTAAACAATTTCCGGGTAACTTTTTTAAACTGTTACAAAGAAAAATCTTAAAGTGGTTTCTTACTTTCAAGAAGCAAATCTTTATACCAACATGAAATAATACTTGGTAATACGGCTAGAGTTATTATTGGTCAGTTGTATTTAGCGAGTACATAGTATGTAAACTTTGCACAATGATAGCTGAACTCATGTAAATTATCAGACTGTTAAGTAAAGGCATTGTTATAGATATGGGAAAGTGTGAATAACCGCCACGCGGTCAAACAAATATCTCTTGCGTACATATTGTACATCGAATGAAGTACGAGAGCAGGAGGAAATCCAACGCTGCATCGTGAGTGCATGTTCATGGATTACCGAACGTTCGGTAATTATACAAAACGCTCAGTAATACATGTTATACGTAAAAGAGCACGTTGCGAACGCATTGTCTATTAGATTAAAGCATTATTATTATTATTTTTCATATAGACAAAACTAGTATGAAATAGTAAAATAGAAAAAAAACAACTATTTTGCATATATAATATTAATTTATATTTTATCACACATGTATATGAATATGTTAATTTATATGTAATATTTTGTAACGAATAAATGAAATTTTACGTTAAAAATTACTGTTTACAGTGGCAATGTTTGCAGATAAGGTAAAATATTTTAAGTTAAAGAGTGTTCGAATAAAAATATTGGAGTCAATAATGTTTGAATATGAATATGAATATAAATATGAACTTACGTGCACAAACAGTGGGCAGCAGTTAGCACGAAATTAGAATTAAGAATGGTTCCTCCACAAAAATGACCACCCAATCTTGTTATGCTCACCAGCCATGGAAATTCTTGTGGAAATGCATCGTTACCACCGACAATTCTTGCTGCCCGCAATTGGTCCCCACCTTGACCGCAAGGAACGTCAGCAACTAAAAATTTATGTAATAGATGAAATTCAAATTCTTACACCGAATTTTTGTTTTAAATTACTAAGAATCTTAAATCATTCTTCGTAAGAACGTTAAAAAAGGATATTTTCGACGTTAATTATTTTATAATTTAAATCGACAGAAGCACCTTTTCTAACGATACATACTTTTTTCTACAATAAAGTTTAAGTTACGTAACATTTCATTTTAATATTATCAATTGCTGAATAATAACTCAATTTCAATGTAAAATACGTGAACAAAAATGATTGACTTTGTTGAAAGGTTGTAAAACAGTTGAGGCATTGTGATTTTTGTTCGACTGAGAAACTAATCGTTATCTGAACAAGTCTATTTATAAATGAGGCCTTATTCTATTACTTGTGTACATTCGAACAATAATGCAATTCTACGTGAAAATAGGGTCGATGTCAATGTCGATCAATCGTACGAGTTGGGCTCGGATGTGAACGCTAAAGGGTTAATCCTGTGAATGTGTTTATGCATTTACGTATGAACGTTTCAATTAGTTTTGTAAGTATGTAACTATGCGCTCAGAAAAGTGTATTTGTATAAAGAAAACTGTCTATTTAGGATGTCTATGTTAATGTAATAATAATTACGTAAATATAGTTTACTATATTAATCTCAATTATTTGTCGATAAATCTTTGAAAGTTGACGATACATTTTACTAATTTAAGATAGTAATTGTTCAACTTTTTTAAATATTTGATCAATTTAATAACAATGTGTGTAATGTTTATTACAACTTTTCTCTCCGTATTTATTAATTATAAATTATCATTTTCTTTATTTGATTGAAAAAAGGGAGTAGTATTGGATTCTTAATTTTTTCGGTTGAGTCAACGAATAATTTCAACTTAACAAGTGATGTTAATTTAACGAAGTGCTTTTAAATGAAAGAAGCCATTATGTGGCATGGTTCAAAATTAATTTAATAATAATCATTATTATATCGGAAGACTTGTGATGCGAGTTTCATGCTTACAAAGCAGGCGGGAGACAAAAAGTGTTATACAAAAAATTCACTGATTCAGAAATTCTCTTATTAACACTCTGACGCGCACTGAGAAAAAAGAATATCATACTTTACTTTTTTTAGGTACCTTTTGCTATACGTAATAATAAAATTTCAAATAAATGTAGTTCCCTTCGATTAAAAAGTACTGAAAGCTACTTTTATGATTATCATTTACGTCGCTTTTAATAAAAAAAACATGTTAAAACGTTGGAAATACTAAATAAATACTAATAATTTTTAATATTGCACTGAAACAAACGAAATATTATAAACTGCTATTTTTTATACCGATTTAAGTATGTGTGGGAAAGCTGAATATTTCTACTATAAATAGTATTAAAATTGAAATATTTTATGTAGAATTTAATTCTAAAATACTAAAAATTGCTCTTATGATTATTCATTTTTACTAGCTTTAATAGTAAATATCTTTATTTACCGAGAAAAAAGTTGTGTTTAAAATTACCATACTTTCTGGCGTTGGAAGGATATTGCCTACAGTGTCTGCTATTTCACCATACTATTGCGGTAAAATTTTATGTATGATATATTAAAATTTTATATTCAGTACGGTAACTTTACAAGATCATATGAAATATTTTACTATACCATGTAAAAAATATTACGTTGGTATAGTATTTTGTATAAACATCATAGACGATATCCCTTCAACCTCAGAAGCTATAGTAATTTTTATTACAACTTTTTTCTCAGTGTTTTTCGGACACATCCCTATAAAGTATTTTAAATTTTACTAATACTTTTTTTTTCTACGTGCAATGTTAATTAATTTCTATGTATTTGCTTAAATTACTACATCATCATATAAGGAATAGTATAAATACACGCATGTCTCCAAGTTGTTACACGATACGGCAATAATTACCAATAAATATCTCTGTGTACATTTGAAAATAAACACGATCTTCAAACGGTAATAAGGAAGCATTGCTTTTTATGAGTATTTCGGTAAACTGAAAGCGCATACGTCTCCAGGCAAATGTATAGATGGATAGACAGATAGATACGATGAATCTGTCAGCACAATCCTGTCGTCGTTCTCTCGTTTCACGCCCCGACTGATTAATTGAAGCTCTGCACTTGCGCCCATCGCGAGCTCAAAGTCGTCTCTATTCGCCAACCCGTAATAGATATGTCAAAAGCAGGCCAAACATGCTCCACGGTAATATGCTTATCCTTCTCGATTCGACGGGGGCACCCGACACCGCCGTATTCCTCATCCGCGTTATATTTCGCACACGCGATTATTACCCATCGGTCCGCGAAATCATTTTTCTAGCAGCGCTGATCCATTTGTTATCCTCGAGTACCTTTAATACGAGAGTTACCCCCTCCCGCCCTTCCGCCTTCCTTCCTTTTCTTATCCCCCTCGACTTTCCGTACGGTTTCCAGCTTGCCATCTATCCGCGGAATCTCCCCGTACGAATTTAAGTTATGAAATTTCATTTTGAATGTTTAGTTCTTACCAAAGGCACCAAGGCCGAGATAGACGGAATCTAATTTAAATAATAGCTCAGATGAAGCAAATATTCAGATGTCATTTCTGGGTCACCGGGGGCACGTTTATTGCGTATGATCAAGATATTGTACGGGCCTCTATATACTCTGTGCAGTTTGATGCGCCAACAGCTGAATGTAATTGAAAGGACGTAAAGTTAGATTACTATAATTATTAGTCTTTGCAAAATTGATGTCGATTTAATGAGGCGGAAGATATGTCAAAATTATACCCAAATAATAAGCTTATTCGATCATTAAATGAAGTTAAATAGGGCAACTATCGTGATCGTAAAATTTTAACATTGACGCGTGTAATGGCAATTCGAATATCTACTCCTATAGAGATAAATCCTGCCATTTAATGTGACGGATAAAATTTTTAATAGACCTTTATTAAATAGCAATAAGCGTTTTTAATTATTGAATAATGAAAATTGGTCGTAATGACAAGTAATTGATATGATTTACATGTGTGTAAATAAAGGATTAAAATAGTTAACTTTTTAAAAGTGTAAAAAATGTTGAAAGGCTGAAAGCTTCTGTGATTTCCGAGAGGGTGAATTTAAATTTCACTGAATAATTTTTTTAATAATTTTTCCATGCTGATTAAAATAAGCTTCTTTAAATGCGAATGTGAAATAAGAGGGAGTTCCAACTTGAAATTTTAAACTCTTTTCTATAATTTTAAAATAGAGGGGGTGAACACAGGTTTTGTGATATAAATGAAAAAAAAAAACAAAACAAAACAAAAACAAAACATTCTTCTTTTATAGAATTTGAACGTATAATATTTTATTTCGAATCTGACGTAAGCGTGGTTAAATGAAATGTTTGTTTTAGATCTAATTTTGAATCTCATGATAATTATTTCTACAAATTATTTTCCACGTTGCATTATAAATCTATGATCTGGTCTATCAATATTTCTTGGACAAAGCAAAAATTCACTTGTCACATTACTACAAATATTATTGACACATGTAAAATAACGTGATTGATATATCCAATCGTATGTCACATATTAGCCTTCATGAAACAAATTCGTTCTGACACTTGCAAAAATATTACTGGCAATAAATATTACTGAATTTTAATAATTCAACAATGAATTCCAATATTAATGAGTATAATTACAAGTACTTTCACGAGGTAATAATTTCAAAATTAATTAATTGATATTAATGATACTTTCCATTGATGATATTTAATGAAATTAAACTGGAAACAATAGATCTTTGAAATCATGAATCATTTATCCTGGTATTTTAAGAAATAAAGTAATCGCGCTTGTCATTTACATCAATGTACATAAATCCCTATGAAACAAAAAAAGGAAAAAAAAAGAAATCCCTATGAAATAAAAGGATTTTATGAATTAAAGGAGGCAGAAAATTTGTAACTGGTGACAGCAGTTGGGGTTGTATCGAACTTTTATGCTTTGCATGTTAAATTATTTATATCATAGGGGATGATAAGATATTTCAGTCATTTATTTGATACGATAATCCATTAATATTGATAAATATTTATGATCTCATATTGTTTTGCATTATAATTGATTTCATAATTCTGCTCTGTTTAATTCCCAGTTCACTTTATCGTGATTTACATTCGCCATACATTTTTCAAATACACGCGCTTCGCGCAAACAAGCGTACACTCAAATTTTCGCGTTAATTCAATTAACGTTGAATTATTCAGTCACGAATTGTCAGCGAATACTGGATGAGACATTAGCATATGCCTCCCAATGCGCGCGGTTATTTGTGGCATCAACAAATCTTCGAGCCCAAAGATTATATGGAACGCACTAATGACCGATCTGAAATTTATCTTATCCACTTCTTTTGAACTGAATCGCGAGGAGCTCTATTGACTTCCGTTCTATTTCCTCTTGCGTTCCTACTCGTAAATCGATGAAGGGGAAGATGCGCATATTCCAACATTGTACGAAATATGCCGCAAATATTTTGCAATGTTTAAAAGTACTTTTATTTTTAATCAAATTATTCATATGCTTGTATAAATGAGAAACAAAATATAATGTGTAATGAAAATGCAGGTTCAAAAAATTTAAAACATGTTTAGCTGTACATTATGCACGGAAAGAAAAGTTGCTAAAAACGTGTCAGCGTTATTATACAGTATAGTAATTTTTACTATAACTTTTTTCCACGAGGTTAAAATTACAATGTGATCTATTAATAAATTAAACAAAAAAATGAATACAATATAAAGATTTGAACCCGAGTCCGATAAGTTATCCATTTGCATCACATGTTACGATGTATAATAGAGTTGTATATCAGGCTTTAAAAATTACTTGGCGTACAATATTCATCTTTATAACAATACTAGAAGTAATAATAGTAAAGATATGGGAGTAATAACAGTAATAATTAAAACATGTTTGTTTTGTTTTAACAAGTGTTTTATCGTTTTAATTTGATAAATATGAATTCGAATATATAAATTTTAATAACTCTGTTAATTGCCATTTTAATATCCAGTATATCACATAGATAATTAGAGATATTTTGACGGTTTACCAACTGATCTCGCGGATTTATATGCTTATCTGATGAGGATTAATATAAATTTACGATTTTGTTATCGTGTACATAAAATATATAAAACGGCTATTAAATTAAGTGAAAATGATTACAATACATTTGCAATTTATCAACAATGTGCCATTTAACATAGAAATATAAAAGGATTTTTTTTTTAAATATAATAATGAAATACATATAATAAGAGTACTTCGAAATAAATTGCATATACAAAAGAATGAAAAAATTATTATTCGTGCGATTAATGTCTTATAACTTAGAATAAAAATTTAGAATTAATTTGTTTTATCTGTAAAAAAAAAAAGGAAAACGTTGCGTACATTTCGCTCATAATGTTATTTATATACATATTATTTTTTTTTTCAAATAATACATGTTAATGCACGAACGTATTTATGTAATATTGTGTGGTTTAATAGGATTTAAGAAATCAAATAATTATAAATTTACGCAGTATTAAATACAATATTTACCGGACGGATATTGTACGGATTTATTTTAATAGTATTAAATGATTATTCATTTTAAATAGAATTTGCAATTAAATGAAAACATGGAAATAGTTCTTTAGCCTTATAAAGTAGAAGATATTAATCGAAAGTTCAACAAGATTTTTAATACGTATTTAGATTTGATCAAGTTTTCATTGAATATGACACTTTCATAGATAAATTACATTTTATAAATTACTTTAATTAAAGTTGTATAAAACCATTGGTTTTATTATTTAATAATATACATTTCTGTTTGTACGGTCTATTATATTTGATATTTATTAAATTTATGTTTAAAGTTATGTGTTAATATAAATTAAATTATATTTGAATAATCCAAAATTATAAATTATTATTATATTATTATACAATTATTAATTAATTAATGTTTTAATTACATTTTGTCATTTTGCTTCGTGCTTAAAAGCTAATGTTATGTTTTTCCGTGCAGTGTGGATAATAAAATAACAATTACATACGGTTTAACAGTCCAAATATTGAGATTGGAGCTTTAATTAACATAATTCCCAAACAGATGAAAAAACGAGTTAGATGGTATTCCATGTTTGTTCCTTGCTTAGTAAATTCCAGGCCAGTGAGCACTGTTCCAGTGGTGAACAAAAAATGTCACGAATGTTTTACGCTCATCGATTCTTTATATACAAAAAGTTGATTAGCCTCATCTCCCACTCGCGATTTCGTATAAAAATCGGCTTGCAAATGTTATCGGTTCCCTTGTCAGGGATCTTAGTTCTAAGACATCTAATAATCTACTGTCCTTGTATTCTTTCAAGGATAATTCGTTAAATTGCATTGAAAAATGTTAGGCATAGATGACTCATACATCGCAATGTAGAATTATATTACAAAAATAATTCTGCACTATAAGGCGTAATTTTACGACTAATTCTATAATAATAAAAGTTTATCGAATTGAAATATTTGAAAAAAAGCAAAAATTCTGATTCATTTTTCTTTTTATGGCTAAGTTAAGTATCCAATATTTTAAATTATATTATATGTATATTAAGAGAAGTTAACGTTTAACGAATGTCTTTGCATTAGTTAAATATTTTCGCAAAAGTTAAGTAAAAAAAAAAGTTAAGTAAAACTTTTTTATTATTTTCCGTTTTTGATGTTTTCCATTTTTGATATTATTCCGTATTTTGACGCTAAAAAAAGTGAATTTGTATATTAAAATAAACTATCATTTAAAGCGTATGAAATTTGGAGCAGGTTTAATTCTTTTATGGATTATATTTTTTTTTACAAATTTATTTATTACCAACTTTTATACTAGAGTTTTTTAAGCTTTTGTATTTTCAAAATTGATTCAAATATTGGTTTAAATTATATTTTTGAGGTGACTTAATATCAAATAAATATCTTGAATATAAAACTTATTGAGATTGAATTTTGTTTTTTTTTTTCTTTACTTGAAAAGCTTTTACTAAGATTAAATATCAACTAGTAATAACGTGAATATAAGATATAGGTTCATAGTTATCACATCTATATATTATAATGACTAATTTTAAAAAGGAAAATAATGTATAAGAAAAGTAGTAGCAGTTAGTAAACGTAGGGTATATTTCTTAAAAACTTGTCAAGTACTTTTTTAACATAATCAACTAATGTTAATTTGGTTGATTAAATATATTGTAATTAAATTTGTATTTTATTAAATAAAATGTTTAATTATTAATTTTAATTTTTATAAATGTTGCCCTTAATAATTATCATTAATCGTAAACAATTAAAAACAATGATTATCACTTAAAGAGATTTATTAATTGACTAAACTAAACGAATATTATATTTTAAATTATACAATACGTTTTGTTAAGTTTAGTCTCGTTAAATCTAACAAGGTAGTGATAACAGTACGTCATCCTATGATGACAAATCTAACAACCCGTTATCAAAAAAAAATGTATTTAATTAATTCCAATTTATGAATGAACTTGTAAGTTATTCTTATCATTAATTACTTGCACGATTCAAGGGCACAAATTATTATGTGATGAAAAAGCGTACGACGTCCTTACAGTTATTCAAGAATACAGCTGTTTTATATGTTTGCCATTAAATCACCTTGTACTACTGAGCCCGTATGATATTGACCTTAACATCAAAGGTGCTTTAATGTAAAGGTTACCCGTGCGTTAATGTCAAATATTTTGTTTGCATTATAGATAAAATTTGTCGTTTTCGCAGTAAGGAAGAAGATACTGATTTTGTTATCTCTTGTTCAATTAATATCAATTTTACACTATTTCATTTCCACTCAATTTTAATTAATTTACATCACTTATTTTTAAAAATTCAAGTTGTACGCTTAAAAGTGCAAAATATTATATTAGAAGTAACAATAATTTTTTGTGAGTTAACAAATTTATGTAATTTGTTTTATAAGAAATTTTGTTATACAAATAAATGTTCCTCTTTCATCAAATAATCTTCACGTTAGAGAAGAAAATTAACATCATGCTTGAAAAATGGTCAAAAGCTTGATTTTTTTTTTAATTGAAATCACGCGATATTTCCCATATACAAAATCGGGAGTATACATACACCACTTTTGTCTCGTCGTCCATAATCCCTGTTATACGATAAACTTTCTATCATTTCTCGTCCCTTGGAACAACACTAGAAACTTAGCCAAGACCATCGTCAAATAACGCGAATTCGCGGTGCCATCATTCCTTGTTCGGATTAAATTGTAAAAGTTGAGGGACGCACGTCCGAAAAGTTGGACATTGTATTAGTTTGATATCGATGGCGACTCCGATTTCGCTTTTCACCCGCGAAACGGACTTTAGCCCTCGCCGAAAGATCGAGTGGCCAACTTATTGCCAAAAGCCAATCACGGGCCGATTCACGGCAAATAAAATTGAATTTCAGCGGAGTTGTCGGCGCAAACGTTAGACTGTAATACATGGTACGCGCGCATCACGCGGGATTTTTCGTGTTTTCCATTTCCTATATTCGACGCGGATGTCTCGAATGAAAATTCCTTTCCGCATTTGCCGTGAAATTCATTCGAAGGGAATTCCATGTTCGACGCTGCCGAACACCGTGGCCCCGCGAGGGAAGATCGAGTGGGAATTTTCAATTATTTGTTCGTGCGCATTCATTTCGCCGTGCGTGCATTTGAAAGCCGCGCTGTTCCGACCTTTGCTTATGGCAAAATCATACACCCGGACCAGGGCAATTTATATACTTGTATAAATGAAAATATTAACACGACGCCGCGACTCGAATGGCTCGTACACGTAATTCTTAATAGATAGCTTATCTTCAAAGCCACTTTATCACGGCGTATCACGGTTCTTACGGCGGCCATGATGTGCTTTACCAGCAAAAAATGTGTGCTCTGCAAATAAATATTTCATAGCGTGACGTTATTCTTGATTGATTTAGAGGATTAATTTATCCGTGTATAAATTTCTACTCTCAAGCTCTTTTTTTGTATGTACTGTATTGCTAACGAAACTACCCATGTGGAAATTGCCAGCACTGACAAACGGCCCAAGCTTGGGCCAGTACTGGCTGCCAGCATACGGCAGACAGCATTGGCCCAGCATTGCGGAAGAGCCGAATGACAACAGATTCTGTCGTATGC